>JAODAL010012903.1:0-93461 GCA_025379985.1 Phyllomedusa bahiana | reverse complement strand
CTCCCCCCCGAACCCTCCATGAAAAATTGGCCGGGCTTGGGGGTACCGGGGCCCATCGCCACCCCTGCCGCTGTAAAAAAAAATTTTTTGTCCAAATCAAAAAAAAAAATAGTGACATTATCTCCAACAATTGTCGGAATCCATAGCCTGTTAGAAAGGTTAGGTTTTTGGATAAATCTTTTTTAAAGGGCCTGTATCCCTTCCTCATGGGGGATTTTTTTGTGTACAGCTCTTTACCGGGTGCTGGGAAAACGTAACTCCCTTTATCACCCCCCCCATTGCTTGAGGAAGTCTTATACTTTTAAGCAGCGTGGCAGCCCTCTTACTATAGTTTGTAAAAGCTATCAATTATGTTGCAAGGGGTTGGATATTGACCCATCCCGGATATAGGTCCCCCGAGGGGGTCTACTAACGTTTTGTGAATCTGGGCACAAGATAAGCACCGGGACTCAGGGGTTAAACTCCACATTTTTCCTAATCGTGTCAAGGGGCCCCGATTTTCTGCCCTCTGCAAAAAACCTTCGATTTGATTTTAATCTGTGCCGAGGACCTTTTGGATATTTCATATACCTTTTTTCACCCACTTCTACCCTTTCTCTGGGTATTTGCTTTTATCCATAACCACGGTGCTGCCACCCTTATTGTTTTTTTCCAAAAATTATTTTCATCCTTCTAAATTCTCTAAGTGTTTCCCCCTTTCTTCATTTGAAATTAGTTTTGTCTTTTCCTCACACGCCACTTTCTCCCCCACCTTATATATGCGGGAAATGTTTCTAATGCGCACTTGTTTATTTCGGGATAAATTTTGGCTCTTCGGGTAAATTTACCTCGGTTTGATCCCCCCCTTTGGGTACACCAAATTCTCCTTAATCAACTTTCCTCAAAACTGTAAAGTTTTGTTTCAAAATTAAAAGTGTGTTTTATTGTGGAACGAAATTCAAGCCTTTTTTAATTTTTTTAAAGTTGTCTTTTTAAGCCCCTGGACGTTTAAAAATTGGTTCTAACCCTTCATTCTCTTCTTTGTGTTCCTTTTTTTTTTTTTTTTTGGTTCCGCTTTGTCTACCCTCTCCCACTGTCGTTTCTGGATCGGACCTCCTGTAAAAAAGGGCTCTGCACCTTGTTTTTTCCCCTAGTTGAGCGTAGTTGCATACGTGGGCCCATTTGATCTGTACCGATGATGATCCTTCGTGCAGATTATTCACATACTCGTTTACGTGAAAACCTTTCTCTCAGCCCGTGTGCTCATTTGGGCATAGTCCCTTTTTATCCGTTCAAACTTTTTAAATTTTAGAGCATGATCTTTTCTTTAAGTTTGATAATTTTTTTGTTTGACTTTTGTTGCATTGTCATAAGCTTCTTACTTTGTTTCTTTCAATTCACGATCCACTTCTCTATCTCTTTACCGTGTATTTTTACAGCCAGCTTGAATGTGTTAACCGTCAGCAGCCATTAGGTTCGAGAGAGTACCGGGTTGCTGATCGAATACCACTTTTCACAAGTATGTGCGAATCGTCTTTCAGTAGATAGTGACAGGGGGCTCTCAAGCCACCGGTATCCGCTGCGACTTTAAGATATTCCATAAGAGTCGATGCGTGTAAATGAAGAGTAGTTCCTTCTTTATTTTAGGGTCCAAATCTCTTATTAAAATCTTGTGCTGTAATTCCACCTCCAGGGCTCCAGCAAACCCAGCTGACTTCTGCTTGCTGGATAATTTGTAACCTCTCATTCACAGAGAGTGTTGGAGTTTTCAGCCTTTCTTTCCTGAGCCATAGCAATCTTATCAAATGACCATTTTGCTATACTATATGTATAATAACCAGCCTATGGGGTAACAGTCACTTTCTAACTATTAGAGAGCTTGTTGCGCACTGGTGCGGTTTGTGCAGCGCATAGGCAGGTCCCCCACCTTGCTAAATGCCCATATATCGATTCACAATATGCGCCCCCCGTCGCTCACAGGAAATCTTATTGCCAATAATATTTATTTAATATCTATTTAAGCATAAACACTCTTTGGGATGTAAAATTGCAACTTCTTTTTTTTTTTCAAAGACAAAAGTCCTTAAATGACACATGTATCAAAACCGCAATCCACGTTAAAGTCCTCAGTGTCGGATCCCCGAGTCCAACGAAGTCATGACGGACGCCGGTATCTCGTGCTACGTCGTAACCCTCAGTGTCTCTCTTTGCTATACGGAGCTGACCTGCACAGAGCTGACCTGCCAACAGCTGCTGCTGACTCGTCCACGTACTTCACACTGGTCACGTGAACGTTTTCGGGGTCACGCCCCCTTTCTCGAGCGTGAAGGTAAGACCATGACCGGATCCACCTTATATATCATTTGCCTATCTAAAACTTACTCATAAAATATATACAACAAACATTTATATAACACTTCATGAAAAAACATGATCTAATCATTTACATAGTTTACGGCTAGGTATCACAATCTTTTATAGATAATATTTATCGTGGGATTGCAGGGTTTTTTTGAAACTTGTTGTCATTTAGACTTGTGGGTCGTTTGTATCCACATTACACTTACCTTGGTTTGGTATACGTGTGGGGCAGCTATCTCTAGGAGGGGCAGAGGAGAGAGAGAAGGAGTAGAAAATAGAATAGGAGGGAGGGATGGAGGGTATGTTTACACACACACACATTCTCAGACTAGTCTCATTGTTTAAAGCCGGATGGTGTGACCGGGTGCAGAATACACACACACACACATAGCGAGTGCGAGTGGCAACTGTTGCGAGGGTGAGTGGGCGAGTGGAGGTTACAGCTCTACTGTTATGCACACCCAAATATTCTGTTATATCAAACAACTCATATTCCTTATTGTAAAATTCCTGATACAATTAAATTAAATGAACTACTTGTTAATCTCTTGTGGATACAGGTGCCCAGCCCTTATTCCTTAAAAGATGGAGAGGACACTATCTACCATCATGCAAACTCCGTCAGGAAGAACTGATAGGTCCGGAGATTTTTTGTGGACAAGCCGTGAACCACAAGATTACCCTTTATTGGCCTGTTAAGTGACTTTTCAGCTCACTGCTAAGAACAGCAATACCATTGATTATTGAGTGCCCTTTCCTAGTCACAAGTGACAATCGTTTGGCAGAAGAACCAATCATCGGTCTTTACAATGTGATTGGAGGAAGTGAGATCCACAGAACACTTATCTACCACCGTTGGTAGATCTGTAGCCACATCCTTTGCCTCTACGCGACAAAGAAGCCAAAACAGTTGTGAGTATTAATGAAAAACGAAACAGGCAGAAGTGGCTTTGCAGAGAAGTCAAAGTATCAGCCGCCACATTACTATTCCAGCAAAACACCCTCCTAAGAGTAAAGTGTGGTGTAGGGTGGACCAACTGAAAGAATGTCACAGAGAATGCTCGGAGTTTGTATTAGGCCACAAGACCGACCACTGCTTCCCGAAGAGCATCAATACAGGGAGACTGTGGTGACAATTCTACAGTTGTTTGCAAAAGTCCTGTGATTAAGTTTATGAACTCCTCAAAAACATAAGTGAAGTTGGACCCTAAAATTGTATTGGGACACCTTGAAGCTAAAAAACAGTGTACCCAGCATATGTTAGGCCGAGTTTCCATGATTCACTTCTCGTGAGCACAACTCCAAACCCCAGTGTTTAAACAGTTGCGCCCCTGACAGGGAATGTCCTCCAGAGAACAGTGGACCCCCCAGTGTCTCTTGAAGCATCTGAAGTGCAGAAGAAACAACCGAATAGGGAGACAAATGCTAAGAAGGAGTGGTCATGTATTCTCTTAGATGATTTCTGATGTAGTGTTGTATTCCCATCACTACAACTGAAAATCAACCTTAAGGACACTACTCCCAGTAACAAGAGAGCTACAGTCCAGCCTAAACCACTAAAAAGAATAAAAGAGTAACCTTTCCAAGACCTCATCAACAGGGGTTGGGATTCAGAAGTCCAATCATCTTATACATCCCCAATGTCCTGTGTCAGAAAGAAGGAATGGTACTACCTGAGATCTGCTGTGATTACAGAGAGCTGAACCAGAGTCAGTCCCAGACCGTCATCCAATACCAAGATCCAGACATGCTAGACAGTTTGTCAGGAAGTACCATGTTCTCACACATGGACCAAAGGCAAGCCTACCACCAAGGATTTGTAGGAAGATCCAGCAGGCCATAACAAAGCTTCATCACACCCTGGGGATTGTATGAAGGCTGGATCACGCATTCCCGCTTTGGACTCAGTTCTGCTCCTGCGAATTCCAGAGAAGCAATGGAGATCTGCTTGGAGTGGCCTGAGAGATGACATTTGTCAGCATACCGAGATGACAATCTGAACACAGTAAGACATTTACTTTTCTGTACACATAGAATGTGAGACTGCCTTGCAGCGATAACCGAGCAACAACATGATGGGGTCGAAGCTGAACCAAAGTGAATGTGTGAACTTGTTCAAAAAAACGTCAGATGTTCCGGAAAAATCGTGTTCTGGAGATGATATACTATGGATCCACTGAAATTGCCCCAGTGATGGCATTGAAAGACAACCCCCCATCCACTGTGGGAGAATTGAGAAAGGTCCTAAGGCTTTCCTATCCTATACAGGACTTACATCCAGAACTTCTCCAAATTGCAGCTCTCTTAGGCGGGAAACCTCCAGTCGCGTGACACCCACAGAAGAAAGAAGTTGAACCAAGCAACCTAAACCCAAAGAAGAACTCACCTTCTGCCCACAACCTATCAACTGGAGCTTCCCCATCACCAAGACGTGCTGGAAGAGTTGACTGACTGTCTAGGTCAAACCACCAGTCATCGGGATAACCAGCACTTAATGTTCCATTTGTGTACTTCATTTTGAACGCATCACAATGTGGACTTGGATCAGTCTTGTAGACCATCGTCCAAGATGGCAAGCTAGAGTCATTGGTCTATGGGTTCCAAACTTTGACAGCAGCGAGAAGAACTGACCACTGCCGTGTCTGGAAAACTAGAGTTCCTACCATGAAGTGGGCTTAATCTAGTTAAAGATTCAGAATTACTTTATTACAGCCAACAGTAATTTGTGGTTTAGCACAGACAACAACCCACAACCATTCCTCACTAACTGCAAAACTCAATTCAACTTGCAGAGATGGGTGGCAGAAAACTAGCCAGACTTTAACTTCAGCATTCAAATATCGTCCAGGAAAAGCTAATGCTGATGCAGATGTATTGTCTAGAAAGCCTTTATAACCAGAAGAATTCATGCAGCAGTTGCTCTGAAAGAAGTTAGTTTTTGGAAGCGATGATTAGTACCGTAGAAGCAGTACAAAGTCCAGCGAGAAGAATACACACCTAATGTGGTGCCCATAACATGAAGAGACAACAAAGAGTATGTGGAACAGCTACATACCTTTTCAATAATGTCCGTGCAACTTCCTCCAAACAGAAGCTATCAGAAGATCTCAAAAAGAGAAAGACAAAGTCATTGGAAAGAGTGCTCTGATACATCAACCTAGATAGACTACCTAGTAAAAAGGAAGGGACAACAGATCGCCAGCTACAAGCCTCATGTTGAGAGAAACGGCCTAAATTACAACTCAATACATAGTGTATTACTCTACCGAGCAAATAGAGGTCCAAACCTGCAGTTGGTATTCCAAAATCTTACCATCGATGATGGTTAAGGGAACTTCACGAAAGAGGACACATAGGAGTTGAGGAAGAACCGTGAACCGTTGCCCGTGAACGTTTCATGCTGGCCATACAGCAGAAAGAAATTGAACATTATGTGACCAGAGAGTGTGGCTGTTTTAAAGGACAAGCGTCCCAACAATCCGACAAGAGCCCCATGGGTAACATTAACAACCACATACCCGTTCGAGAATGGGTCCATAGTCATTTCTAGCCCTTGAGAAATGTAAAGGGAGGATCTGAATACAGATTAGTGGTTAAGGACCGATTTCACCAGAATTGCGCAAGCCTACTCCACTACCAACAAAGTTCTGGAAAAACGGCAGCATGAAAGATGTTTAATGTACTTTGCACTAAAGTTTGGATTTCTACAAGCTGCCATCAATGACCAAGAAGAGAGTTTTTGAAAATCAACTCTTTGCCAGTTAGGGAATGTATTTGCAAGAGAATTCAGAGATCTCATGACTACACCGTACCATCCCCAAGGTAATTGGACAGGTGGAACGTGTTCACATCGTACTCATACTTGTCGTTGCTAAAGACTCTAACATACTGAAGAGAAAAGAGATTGGAAGAACTCCTTAAACAAAATTGTTCCAGTGCCTACAACTGCACAAAGAATGAGGCAGACAGGGTTACTTCCCCCATTCTAACTGAACTGTTAGTTAGCAGAGCTCCACGATTACCTATTGACAGTTATGTCAAGATACTCCGGTGGTCAGAAGACCTATAGACTTACCCAGAATATGTTCGTCAGCAATGGAAAGAACGCATAGGCAAGGCATATAATATTCTTCAAAAGTTGTTACTGAAGGACAGAGCAAAGTAAAGCACATTATGACAGAGGAAGTGTCAGGGCAGAAGTTAACATCAAGTAGCCGTGTGTAGTCAAAACTTTACAAGAAAAAGGTGGACCAGAAAACATCCATACTGAACGAACACGAATCATATGTTGTAGTCCAAAAGAAGAGTGACCGACAGCCCAGTTTATGAGATTAAACCTGAAACGAGGAGGTAACAAACAAGGACTCTTCATCGTAACCTGTTGTCAACCTGTTACTACCTACCACCATAGAGAACCAATCCCTGAAGCAACACACCAAACACACCGTCATTAAAGACAGCAATGTAAAGTATTTGCCTCCTTGTATAAAATGACTCAGAGGCTCAGATGAGGAGATCACACCCTATAATGCTTCGTATGCAAGAAAAGAATAGTGACTAAATCTGAAGCTGTAGAATTTGTGCCCATCCGGAGTATTAATGCTGATGAAATTGAAATAGCAGAAAGTACACCAGAAAACCCATTATTGAACAGATGCAAGAATCCAGGAATATTAGATCCAGTTATGTTGAGTTAGAGACGGTTGATATCAATTACTACTGAACCAAGGATGAACCAGCAGAAATCCTGAACAAGAAATCTCAGATACTGATGAACCAGAAAACAATCAGAAAGAATTGTCAAGCAGAAAGGTTTCCTCAAGAAAAAGAAGAAGATCCCCATGATCTGACTTAGTGACACTTTGGGAAAGCCATGCGGATACCAAGAACTGTCAGTTAACACAGGTATTATTTCCGCAGATCAGGTCGCAAGACAGCCCTAATATGTAACTTTCTACACCAGTTCTGGATATACAAAAAAGTGGTTTATAAAGACTGTTCAAATGGACTTGAAAAGTTAAAATAATTTCTTAGCTAGTAGCATAACGTAATTGGCTGGTTGAAGATGTGGGGTCTGAAAAAATATGCCATCAGAAGAAAAAGATGTCAATTTATTACTTTAAATTGTTTTTGTTCTTTGCTCTTTCTCTATTTCTTCTTTTGTCAGGAGAATGTCATGCAAGGTAGCTAAGAGAGATGAGCTTAGATGTTTAATAAATTTACATTGTTCCTTTAAGTTATTGTCAAAAATGTGAGATTTGTCACCTCTCCTTTAAGTAAGGCAGGCCTAGAAAATAGTTTTACTACAGTTAGTAGTAATCGGGGAAAATGGAAACAGTGAGATACTGTCTACTGTTTGAGTGTTAAGACCGGTCAAGGACACTTTAAGAAGATAAAACTTATTTAAGGTAAATGCTACCCGACTAACATAGAAGTCTAGTGTAGACTCTTTTTAGACGTCCTCAACTATTGTAATTGCTGAATGTCCAAGGAGCGACATGAATCCAGAGGGGAGAATGTGACCCGTGGTAAGCTCTTACTGTCACTGTTCTTTCATCAAGTGTGAAATTAGTTACTCTCCTTCGGCCATTAAGGGCGCCAAAATTACCATCACATAGGCATGGTTGTTGTACAGCACAGGACTAAACAGGTCAAAACTAGTGTAGTGCATGCTAAAAACGGGAGGAGACAGAAGTTGCTGAACACTGTTGGTAGAGGTGGATTCTGGTAGGTTTAGGTCCTTTGAGAACAGAGTGAAGACACAGAGGAAGGGAGAGACATTACAGACAGAATCCTGTGTGTATGCTGCAGCCATTGCACGACAGTGAAGAGAACAGCCAGCAATCACAGCTCGAGTGACAGGATATGACAGTGAACCCTCAAGTATCTGTGAGCTTATACACCCTTGTAACAGTGTTAAACGTGTGTGAATGCCAGAGCCATGCAATTGCTGTGATCATGTATGTTTTACTGAAGGTTACGTATGGGAAATGGACTTGGAATACAGCCTGTTAAACTGCCCTAGCAGTGGACTGTTACCTTTGAATTGGTGCCTGTAAGAAGAATAATAAACAAAGGGCCCAATCATTCACTGCAAACCCCCCCCGCCCCCCCCCCCTCCCAGTTCCCTCAGAATCCTAAAGAACTCTTCATACCCCACGCTGCAACCCTATCACAGTGGCGTGTGGATAACAGGATCCACTGTGTGAACATACCCTTACAAAAAATACACCATGCAGTTTACTATGTGAACTATGATGCCTACTCGCCTTTTCATCAAAGGCACATGCAGTACATGCAATTAAACCCTACACCTGGTGAACCAGGCCTTACAAGCATAAGGCCAGGGAGCGCAGTGTGAAGCTGCATATCATAGGAATACAATGTGCACAGTGATAACACTTATGTAAGTGGTCTTGAAATGCAGTAATAAAAACAAATTGCTTTGCACAACAAAAATATTTTTACAAAGGTTGTAAAACATTAAAGACAAATTTGGTATCGCTGTTATCATAACAAACTTGCAAAATAAAGTTATCGTGTCATTTCTACTGCACAGTGAAAGCAGTAAAAGCAAAACAAAAAAAAAACATTGGTGAAAATTGCTGGAAATGTTTCATCCTCCTAAAGAAAAATGTAATAACTGTTAGGCAATACATTATATGCAGGGTTGCAGTACAAGGGGTACAGCCAGTACTCCTGTACAGGGCCCGGTGAAACAAGGGGGCCCGCTGCAAGCAGGCCCTCTTGTTTTACAAAATAGCTTCCTGAGCCAGAACACAGGCCCTGTGGCACTGCTGACCGTCCGCTGGGGCCCGTGCGGCTCAAAGTGTGAGGAGGGGGGCCCGCGCTCCAAGTCACAGGAGCGCTCAATACATTAACAAAGCTGCAGTAGCGTCTCACTCACTTCAGATTCTTCTGCTTGTCCTGTGAGGGGATCGCCCCTCCTCTCTCTCTGCTGCCTGTGGGCGGAGCTTCAGTGACTCCTGCTGGCAGTGAGAGAGAGGAGGGACGATCCCCTCACAGGACGAGCAGAAGAATCTGAAGTGAGTGAGACACTGCTGCAGCTTTGTTAATGTATTGAGCGCTCCTGTGACTTGGAGCAGGGGCCCCCCCTCACAATTTTTTGATACAAAAGCCCACCTCCCCCAGCCCCCACTGAAACCCCCGGGGGCCCCCCATGAAACCCCCCACCACCAAAATCCCCTCACCGGGGGCCCCAGCTTGGGGGGCCCCCCTCAAAACCCCCCCTGCCCCAGCCCCCCCACTGAAACCCCCGGGGCCCCCACTAAAACCCCCCCCCTTTTCTCATTGCTGCCTGGGGGTGGAGCTTCAGTAAATCCTGCTGGCAGTGAGAGAGAGGAGGGACGATCCCTCACGGATGGAAAAAAGAATTGAAGTGGTGAGACATGCTGCGTTTTGTTAATGTATTGAGCCCCTCCTGTGACTTGGAGCACGGGCCCCCTCACTTTTGTGATATCAAGCCCACCCTGCCCCATCAACCCCCCACTGAAACCCCTGGGGCCCACTGAAACCCCCCCACCTACCCTAATGCCTCCACCTGGGCCCCACTGTGGGGGGGGCCCCTAGAAGCCCACCCTGCCCCAGAAACCCCCCACTAAAAACCCCTGGGGCCCCACTAAAACCCCCCCCCTTTTCCCCCCCACCCCCCCCAAAACCCCCCCCTACCCCAGTGCCTCCACCGGGGGCCCAGCTTGTGGGGCCCTCGAAGCCCCCCCTCCCCCCAGTCCCCACCCACTGAAACCTCTGGGGCCCCACTAAAAACCCCCCACCTGCCCCAGCACCCCCCACTGAAACCCCCCACCTGCCCCGTTCCCCCCACCGTCGGGCCCTGCTGTCGAGCTCTTTAAGCGGGAGAAGTCATCTGTCTGGACCGATGGAGAAAAAAAGGGGGAAAAGGACGCCCCTGGTCAGAGAACTCACCTGTGATTCACTAAATAAAAATGCACGTGAAACCCCTGTATTTTCCCCTTAATACCCTGTATATCGGTTAATTAATTATATTCACTAAAGATGGTGATATTGGTACTTTATGGTGTGATATGCACTTTTTTAATGGTCTTGTATATTGTTTTTATTTAATATTGTCGGGTATACGGGTTTGGGTCAGGAACATAAAGTGGTGACATTGGGTGAAATGTGGCTTTTTTTCGGGGCCCTTGTATACGTACTGACCCGCACAATTTTGATAAACTGTAAAATTCAAAAATAATGGCAAAATTTGCTTTTTTTTTCTCCTGGGGTTTTGGCGTGACTGTTGGGGGGCGGGGCAATGGGGGGTGGCGAGGGGGGGGGCCCCAGACGCTTGCTCTATGGGGCCCTGAAATTTCTGATGGCAGCCCTGATTACATGCACCCAATATATTGCTAAAAAATGCAACTCATCCAGCAAAAAAAGCCCTCCTATGATTATATTAATGTAAGATTATGTTTTTTGAGATATGGAGATAAAACAAAAAAGAACAACAACTGTTTCCTAGAAAAAGGTTTACTAACTTACAACACACAAAACAGTGGAGCACAGGCTTCTTGGAGGGCTAGCCATAGAGCCTACAGCATTATTAAAATGAGTATGAAATTACTAAAAAAGAAAAGGGGTTTTTATAAAAATATCTTGAGACAATACAAACAGTACAAGGGAAAACATGTTTTTAAGGGGGGCCTCAGCTCTATTAAATAAATATGCATATTAGATATATAGGGAAGTGCTTTATGGGAAGATAATATGACATTCTTTTTAAAATGGAATTTATTTTTCCCATGAATAGAAATTTTGACAGAAGAGAAGGGGCGAGGGGAGTTGAAAATTGGGTAGTGGCTGTGTTATGTACATATTCTGCTTGTTCTTCTGGGTAGCCCCCATTTTAAAAGTTTCATAGTTTGTAGGCCGAAAAAAGGAGAGCCCAGCTTTTCAGCCTGTTCTGCAAAGGGGTTTTGCCAGAGGAAGGCAAAAACCCCCAATGGGGGAAACCAATTGTCTCATTTTGGTAAAAATTCCTTCCGACTCCAAATTTGGGCTCGGAAAAATCCCGGGATCAATGACCCTCCCCAGAACCCTGGGACAATAAAACTTGATATTATTATGCTCCAGAAATGCACCCAAACCCTTTTTGAATTGTTAGTGAATTCACCATGAAATTCCTTGGAGGAGTTCCACAGTCTCCCTGTCTTACAAAAAAGAATCCCTTTCATGTTTATGTGGGAAAACTTTCTTTCCCCAAAGCGTAAGGATGCCCCCCTTTTTTAGATACAGTCCTGGGTATAAATAAATTTGGGGGTCTTTATTGACCTTTGATGTTTTTAAAAACTATTTTTTATGCCCCCCCAACCCGTCTTTTCTCAAAAACTAAATAACCCTAATTTGTAATCTTTTGGGTACTGTAGCCCAGCCTTTTATTATTTTTGTTGCCCCCCTTTTGTACCCGTTCAAGCTCACAATGTTCTTTCCCTGTGATGGTGCCCAAAACTGTACAAAATTTTTCCTGGTTGGTCTAACCAGTGCTTTTATAAGGGGAAAATTTTTTCCCATCAGTCCCCTCTATGCCCTTCAAATCCCCCCATATCCTATTTGCCTTGGAGCTGCTGTTGACAGGCTGCAAAATTTAAAGTTTATGTCCCCGGTTTCCCCAAAGCCCCTTCTCATGTCACTTTTCCCCAGCCTTTTTTCCTTTTAAATGTAGTCATGTAATGGTTTTTTCCTCCCTAGTGCAAAACCTTGCTTTACTGTTTAAACCTCATCTGCCTTTTCCCTGCCCCAGGGATCCGATCCTTGAATAAAAATTATCCTCTATTTTGTTATTACTTTACAGTTTTTTGTATCTCTAAAAGACGATATTCACGTGCAACCCATGTGTAAGATGTTAATAAAAAATGTTGAGGGGGATAGGGCCCAATCGCCCTTTGTTTTCCCCATAGTGACGCAATCCAGTCAGAGTATGTCCCCGTTAATTACTACCCTTTGTTTTCTATCAGGACCCCAGTGTTTCCCCATTTGCAAAATTTTTTTCCCCCCAGCCCAAAAGCTTTCTCATTTTACTTACCAACCTTTTTGTGGCCCCGGATCAAATGCTTTAGAAAAATTAGATATATGAATCCAGTGCCTCAACCCCCCCATCCATTCCCTACTTCCCCATGAAATGATGAGATTAGTTTACAGGGGCCGATCCTTCATAAAACCCATGCTGGAACGGCGTTATACATTTATTTTCAGTGAGTACTCCAGGGTGATCCCTTGAGAAAACCTTCAAACTTTTTTCCTAAAACGAGGTAAACTTTTCCCGGCCCATAGTTTCCTGGATCATTTTGACCCCTTTTGAATATTGACACACATTTGCTATGGCCAAAACCTTTGGGACATACCCCCTTTTTAGAAATCCTAAATTTAAGAATAGGGGGGGCCACTATACATCATTAACTCCCTTAGGGCAGTGGGTGATGCCCCTGTACCGGGGGGTTTGGTTTTATTTTAATCTTCTTAAGCGGAGCTACTTCTTCTTGGGTTAAAACAAGAAATTTTAAGTTCGAGTTTCTCATCCCTCTGTTCAACAGGAAGTCATCCCCCCTCGGTAAATACAGTGGGAAAAAGTGTTTAATAGGTTTTTTTTTTCTCTCGCCCCCTTTCGTCTTCCCAGTATTTTTCAAAGGGCCAACATTTTTTTTTTTAAACTTTTTATATTTACATAGTTAAAAAAATTTTGGGGTTAGTTTTACTTTCTATGGCGATCGTCTTTCCGTCTCCACTTTTCTTCCTTTACTTTATTTTAACCTTATTTTTTTCCCTTTAGCTTTTAGTGCCTTTCACTACCCCCTGTTTTATATTTAAACGCTTTCTTTTTGTTTATTGCCCCTTTTACTCCCTGTTGATCAGATTGGGGTTTTTTGTTTCTAATTATTTTTTACCATAAGGTAGTACCTCTCACAGTGGTAGCCTAGGATGTTTTTAAAAATATCCCATTTTTTTTAGTTCTGCCAAATTTAAACACATTTCCCAGTCAATACGGTTTTGGGGCCTCCCTAACAGAATAAAAATTGGCCTTCCAAAAATTTAATGTTTTTGTGGCTCCTTGACAAAAAAAAATTATTGAAGGATAAAAGGAAAATTTTTATATTAGGTATATTTCCCCGGGGCCCCTCAACCCTGAACCTTTGTTACTTGTCAGGTCTATTAGCAATATTAAAACTAAAGGGCCTTTCCTCTAGTCGGTTCTTGCACCATTTGGCAAAGGTAATTATCATTTGTTATTGACAAAAAACCCGTTTTTCCTTTTTGGAGCTCAGGTTTCAGATTCCCCTTGATGTCTGGATTTTAAAGTGCCCATAATGATAACCTCATTCTGATTAGCCGCCTCATCTATTTGCCTGAGGAGTACATCTTCTATGGGTTCTGTTATACTTGGGGGCCTATAGCAGACCCCTAATATGCAATAATATGAGAGAAGTGAGAGAAGTGAGACGGAAGCCCATCACAGTCAGGGCTGAGGTGTCTGTTGGTGCAGTGCGTTGGCGCGGGCAGTACGGTAAGATGGGGCTCAAGCCCGTTATGGAGATGGTGAATTTGTCTGAAGTTTCTTGGCTCATGAGAGCATGGTGGCAGTTTTAGCAGGACATGTTATGAGTGTGCGCTCAGGAGAGCGGAAGGGGGAGTGGGTTTTATGTGGATTCTCTGATGGCTAATTGGTGAGCAACTGAATGGGGTGTTTACCTAACACGATATAAAAGGAAGTGAGCTCAGACCACATGTTATCGGACCTCTAATCCTTGATGAAGCCAGGTTAGTTGGCAAAACATGTCGGCGAGGTCAGATATGACGTTTTAAATTGTGATTTCTCACCTCTGTCTACAAGTGTCACCTGCTGCAGAGGTGTCACAAGGGGGCCTTATTTGTTCTGTGTCCATGAGATTGGGGACGACTGCCCAGGTGGTAGGCTTGGGATCACTTATTGGAGTTAGTAATTGCTATTGATATAAGGCTCTCTGTTAATAGGTGGTGCTCCACCAGACTTGATAGTAGAAAGGGAGTTATTCCCTCTTTCAGAAGCAAAAGGGTTAAATGATGAGGTGAGAGATCAGGTTTTTAAATAATGTGTATAGAGGTTAAGAGTTATATATAATAAAAGTTACGTTTTAGTGTTTAACAGATAGAGAACTGATAGAGTTTAAGTTTGCCTACGGCAAAATAGTAAATACAGGCTTATTGAAGTCCCAGTTATTGACTTGTAATGTAAATAACCATGTCCCTATACACAGCAGGGATACAAGGTAACAACCACAGATAACATGACAGAAACACCCTCCATAACTACATGCTTATGACAGACAGGCTTCCAGTGCAATAATATGTAGTTACAGAGGCAGGTTCGGACTGGCCCACGGGGGAATAGGGGAAACCCCCGGTGGGCCCCTGAGCATGACAGACCTGGAACTGTTGTTTAACTGCATATACATCTTAGAAGAGGCAGAAAAAAAAAAAAACATAGAAAGAGAGGCAAAAAGCAAGATGCAGAGAATAGGAGGCATGTATACTAATTTACAGCAGCTGTAGGGTGGGCCCCTAAAATAAATCCCACCGCTTTGCCCAGAAACAGCTCAACTATTAGGCCCCTAGAATCAACTCCACCTATGGGCCCTAGGCACCCTAGTCCGACACTGCACAGAGGGTACACAGGCACACTTGGAGATGAAAGGAAGTGTTTTGATTTGGAACTCGGTTTCAGAAAAAAAAGATCTATTAATCCCATAAAATTTATGTTCAATAAAATTTAATTATACGTAAGATGCAACTGACATCTGCTGCAAATGACATATGCACACTGTAGCCGTGTTAAACTAGTGCTGTACATTTCCGCCACTTTAGGCTAACTACAAAATACCAGAGATGAAGCTGGACAGCACATGGTACCAAGGGGTTCACAGGAGAGCACATTGTTGGTAGTAGTCTCCTACCTTATCTGTCAGCAAAACAAATGATCCTTAAGGTATTTTCACACAGCGGATTTTGGCACATATTTTTGCATGTATTTTGTGCCGAAATATGTGCTGAAATATGCTCAAAACAATGTTCAAGTACACTTCTCATAGATTCTGATGTAAAATACGCAAAATCATTTAGACAACGTGTATTTTACTCTAGTAATTTTGCGCACGCCTGAAACAGAATTGAACTGTCAAATCTTTCAGGCATATACACGGCATCAAATAAATAGGAAGGAAATATCTGCATCGGACTAAGGCGCATTGTGATCGCATTGAAATTACGTACTTGCAAGTGCGTAATTTCAGCAGCTCAATAAACGTGTTTTGCGGTGGTGGCAGCAAGAACATCCCAACAGGGAACATGGAGGTTCAGCTGGCAGTGCTGTGGTTATAAGGGGTGCAGAGGTAGGCAGGGCTGCCGTCAGTCATCTATTAACCGTTTCAGGACCCCATGCAGCTAAATCAAATGGTGGCCCCACCCATTACTAGGTCCTATATTTAACATATCACTGGACCCCTTTTTGATTAGGGCCACTGACAGGAGTGTTGCCCTATTGGCACCCTTGGCACCCCTTTTACAGCAAAAGTGACCTTATAGACACTCAGAATAAAATTAGCAAGAAGAAATGAGTATGTGAAATAAGCTTTTTTCAATAGGACCTTTACTATTGGTGTCTTTTACAGTGGCCTGATCCAAAAACTAGCAAAAATTACCTTATGGACACCCACAATAAAATTAGCAAGAAGAAATGATTATTTGAAAAAAGATTTTTGGGAATAGAATATTGACTATCGCTGTCTTTTACAGCAGCACGACCTCAAAAGCAACAAAAATGACCTTTCGGACACTCTATAAAATTAGCAAGAAGAAATGACTATTTAAAACAAGATTATTTTTAATAGGACAAATAGGATAAATATTCAAAAAGTCAAGATTTGTTCACAGTCTCTTATTGAAGAACTGTACTCCAAAGACCACATATCAACAGTGTTCTTAAATGCCTATACTTTGCAACGGGACTATAAACAGAAATTTTTTCTATGCAATATCGGTGCGATGGGGTCATATGGAAGAACCCTCACAGCAAATCAAGTGTTCTTAAATGCCTATACTTTGCAACGGGCAAATAGATTATAAACAGAATTTTTTCTATGGAATAAAACTACCTAACTTCCTAACTATTGCTGTGTATAATTTCCTAAGTTAGCTGTCACTCCTTGACATGGAACGGCTGTCGATCTGTGATCTGTGTTTGTCTCCACGCTGTCTGTCCTTTTTTGATATGCCGCGGTTTTTTCTCTTTACATATGAAGCGTTATGGATTTGAGCTTATCTTTTATATACCGCAGAGCACACAAACCTGATGTTTGAGCACCACACATAATTTATTTCTCAACCGTATTTCACTTGGAATGGATTGTTGCTTGATAATTAAGGTTGTATGCAGTGCCATCACGTATCTTCATGTGCTTAGTGATACTTTTTTTAAATTATTTTAACTTACTGATGCCTAATATAACAAAAAAGATAAATACTTACCTTTGCACACATCATTGTTCCAGCACTGTAGCTGTTGGTGATGTCTTCCAGTGTCGGTTAACATTTGGCTGCTGCGAATGGCGAATAACTGTGGCAACCAACAAGAGGCTTCATTGGTCATGTACCATTCCACTGACATCATTGCACTGGAAGTTGTTCATGAGCAGTAATCTCAAGAGAAGAGCAGGTCCTCTATGGAAGTTCACACTCGGCTATACTTGGAACTCCCACAGAAGTGAATGAGGAGGATGGCGCTAGTGTCACCCTCCTCATTCAAAGGCAGGGCCAGACTGCTCTTACCAACGAGTGGCCGGCAACAAGAATTTCACGTAGCGGGACTACCCCTTTAAGCCACTGGTTGAGGCAGTCACATGCGATTTACAGCAGTCAAAGGCAAACATACACTGGGGGACACCAGCAGCAGCTTCAGCCCTAAAATGTTGCCGAGTAGAAAGGTAACTATTTTGTTTTGTTAGGCAGCAGTTACTTAAAATTGAAAAACAGTTTTCGGTGGAAAATTCTGCAGCATGTGGGTAAGATCTGAAAAATATCATCCATGTGTCTGTTCTGGAAATCTCTTTGGGAGTATAGCTTTCTTTTATTTTTTATACATTCATGTAAAACTTAACAGAAACCTGTTTCTATACCACAAACATGTATACCATATATACATGTATACCCAGTGTATAGCAGTGTGTACTGTGTGCAATGCTATGTGCCTGTTGTCTTAGAAGTATGAGCTGGACAGCGTGTACTTCTAAAGCGCTCTGGCCCAGCCCCCATCCACCCTCCATTTTCCTTGAGCACCCAGAGAAAGAAGTGACATGAAAGCTAGGATATTACCATATTTGCAGGGCGCACTTCAGGTGTATTGCAGTGCGATTACGCACCAAAGTATGCCCTGCAAATATGCTGTGTAAAAATACCCTTACACAGAAGCCATACCTTACTGTGCGTGCATCGATGCCACAGCGCTTCTCTTATGACTTCTCTTAGGTAAGTTACATGCAGCACGAAATTTGTTATATATAATGATGAGAAATTGTCTGTTTTTAAACTGGTGCTTATAAGCTTGTGAACCCTTCTGAAATTTCTATATTTCTACATCAGGTTTCGACAAAACTCCTAAAATTATCCAATATTACATATCTGTCAGTGGCAAAAGTATGTGAACCTTTGCTTTCAGTATCTAGTATAACCCTTGTGCAGCAATAACTGCATATAAACGTTTCCAGTAATTGTTAATTCGTCTTGCACATTGGCTTAGAGGAATTTTAGCCCATTCATCTGTACAAAACAGCTTCAACTCAGTTATGTTGGTGGGTGTCTTCACATGAATTGCTCTCTTCATATTCTTCCATAACATTTACAGTAGATTAAGCTCTGGACAGTGACGTGGCCAAAACTTTAAAGGGGTTGTCTCGCTACAATGATTGGGTTTTAATTTAAAGATCTTTAAAAAAACAAGCAGCTTTGCAATATATGTTTTATACCCAAATGTTCTTACTGATTTGGACTAGCCCCTGTTAGTATTACTACATCAGCTTTTTAAATCTCAATATATAGGGACTTTGATCCTTACTTACTGGCGTCAGGTCTGAATACTCATCACCTTTTAAGACAGGTCGGGCAGAAGCCCCCCCCGCCAGAAGCTTTTTTGGAGTGGGGGGGGGGGGGGAGGAGGGAGGGGGGAGGGAGGACTCTGGGTCTGTGTCCCAGCTGCCTGGATTAAAACCCGTGTGTGCCTGCTTCCTCCTGCTTCTACACGATAGATGTGACAGCAGTGACCCCGTTGTTACTATAATCATGATTGTCTTTTAACTGTGCTATACAAATTCATACAGATCAGGGGGATGTGAATACTTTTGTTTCCTGTATTTTGTGAACATCCCGAGTAAGTAACATGCCGTTTTTGTGGGATTTGGAATTGTAAGCTAAGCAGGGGGTTAGGAAAAACATGCATCCCCTCTGCTCTATTAGCACAAGTTCAATTCCTCTTACACTCCCAATCCCCTCTCCTGTAAAAACCTAGGCAGGCAACACAGGGTGAACTCGAGAGCAAACCCCCCCCCCCCCTGTATAGAAGTTACGTAGCTGCCTGTGTGCTGATGGGGGTGGGGGGGGGAGCAAACAGACAACCCAAAAAGCACGCCCTAGTTTAAAAATTACCAGGGACAGTGACAGGCTGAAAGCTTAATGGGCAAACTCCTTTAAAATTTTTTCTTCTTTAACTTTCTTTTTTAAAAAATTTCTGTTTGCTGTTTGTCCATGTTATTTTGGATTCAGCTCATAAAATGTTCTGAATTTTCTTTAGAATTTGCTGGTATAATTCAAAATTTATTGTTTCATCAATCACAGCATGCCGTACTGGCCCCAAATGTACAAACAGCCCCCCAAACCAAAATTATAAAGAAATTATGTTTGGTAAATTGATGTTTATGTGTTTCAAGTCAGAATTCTGCCCGTTATCCATGTAAGCTGATTGATTATTCTTATTGATCAATAACAATAAAAACAGAATTTGCCCCCTTAACTCAGGTGACTTTATTGCCTCTATTGGTAAAGGTAAAATTCTCTTGTCTTCTATCTTCAGACTTCACCATTCTGGTGGACTGATACCGCGTGGCGAAATCTGGTGAGTCTGAGATTTCTATTATTAAAGACCCTGCCTGAATTGGAGTAAAGAAGGGACCAGTCCACTGTGACTGGAAGATGGAGTGCCAATTTCAAACTAGCCAAGGAGAATTAAGGAATCTTCTAATCGGAATATGGGTATCCCTAATTTCTCGGCACTGTAATCTTAAAATAAGAAAAATACTCAGGGTGGTATCCCTGAAGTCTTAGGGCGGCAACCTTAAGATAGATAAGGGTCATGGTCGTTGTGGGAAGACTACTGAAGTAAATTTCCCTGTGTGCACATTAAAGATAGTACTTAACTGATAAATAGGAAAGATAATAAGATATAACTGTATAAGACAGTACTGTGTAAGATAATTATTTTGTTTAATCTGCAAAAGTAAAAATTAAGACAGTCGTTTACAATTTTGAGTTATATTTACCAGGGGTGAAAGACATTACTGTTTGAGGACTGTGTCTGATTGAGGCTCTGGGCGACCAGAGTTTGCGGCACATTATACAGTCCCGGGAGGATAACGTTTTATCAAGCGGCTTCAGTAAACCCCTAAATAAGGTGCAGCGACATCACAGCCTTTTCAAAAGAGAGTCTATACCAAAAATATATGTTTTCTGTTGACACCCATGAGGCTCCTTGGCTGATTGCTAGTGTTAATGTAGTAGAATTAAATTACAAAATCCTGAATGTATAAGGGAGTCGAATTAGGTGTGTTGTATTAGTCATTGATGGACTAAAGATAAACCTTTTAGGGTAGAAAACATATCTGAGAAAGAAACATTGTTACCAAATTCTCACCCCCTATTGTCTATCCTTTAAACTGTCTTGATATCTTTTGTTCTGAAGGATTGATCATGTAATGTTAAAAAAGGGAAGTTTCCAAGTCAATTCCTTTAAATGAAAGGGCATCTGTGTGCTGTTCAGACCATTGTTTTGGATAGACACATATCTCCAGTTAAGACTCCCTGGACACTTATAAGAATTTATACACTTACCAAGAAAAATACTTCAACAGTTGTGGGAAATTGGCAGGGTCTCTTTGTTTGAGTTCAAGTCTATTTTTCTAAATCTTCATAAAATAAAGTTTTAGAGGCAATATTTCACTGTCCCGAAAGAGTACTGTTTAGAAACCTTACGTTGGTATTTTTCATAAAATCAGGCAGTCAGAAACCGGATTTGGAGAGATAAAAACATTAAATGACTTGTCCAGATAGTAAGGGATCTGAGATTCTTGCAATCTCAGACTACATGTTAAATGTAAAAAGGCTGGGTAAAAGTGACATGGAGAAGGACTTGGGAATCCTGGTGGACAGTAAACTTAGTTGTAGCAGCCAGTGTCAGACAGCAGCTGCCAAGGCTAATAGGATCATGGGTTGCATTAAAAGGGGCATAGAGGCACATGATGAGAACATTATTCTCCCATTATACAAGTCACTGGTTAGACCACACATGGAATATTGTGTACAGTTTTGGGCACCAGTGCACAGGAAAGACATTGCAGAGATTGAACAGGTACAAAGGCGGGCAAAAAAATAATAAAAGGACTGGGAGGACTACAATACCCAGAAAGATTAGAAAGATTGGGGTTATTTAGTTTAGAGAAAAGACGGCTTCGGGGGACATAATAAATATGATTAAATACATCAAAGGTCAATATAGAGATCTCTCCCAAGATTTATTTATAACCAGGACTGTATCTAGAACAAGGGGGCATCCTCTACGTCTTGAAGAACGAAAGTTTCTACATAAACATAGAAAGGGATTCTTTACTGTAAGAGCAGTGAGACTGTGGAATTCTCTGCCAGAGGAAATTGTCATGGTGAATTCACTGACAGAGTTCAAAAAGGGTTTGGATGCATATCTGGAGCGTAATAATATAACAGGTTATAGTGTCTAGGATTCTGGAGGGATGTCATTGATCCAGGGATTTTTCCGATTGCCAGATTGGAGTCAGGAAGGAATTTTTCCCTAAAATGAGGACAATTGGCTTCTACCTCATTGAGGTTTTTTGCCTTCCTCTGGATCAACACCTTAGCACAACAGGCTGAACTGGATGGACGTCTTGTCTTTTTTCGGCCTTACAAACTATGAAACTATGAGGTGGAGAATTATTCTAACAAAACTTACACCAAAAAAGATACAGGTTACAAGTTATTATCCCCAATTCGTTCTGAAACCAACATATTTAAAAATAAATTGTCATAGTACACCAGTGGTTAACAGATTCCTAGGCACCTTGTTGTCCATTATTGAAGGACTGCATGACCGCAGTCGTGCTCGTGTGGCGTCCCCCACTGTGACTCCTCCTGCCAGCACTTCCTCATGTCTTCCTGCTCCTATCCTGTCTCCTCTCCCAGCATAGGCCGTCCTTAGGGCTGGCCTCTACCTAGGACTTAAGTATCTTCCTGTCTGTGCTCTGAGTCAGTTTGCTGATGTTCATCCAATGATCCTGACCTCTGTGTTGCTGTCTTGGTTGCGTCTCTTTGCTGTCACCTAGTTTATGGAAATCCATGCTGCTCTACCTGTTGCCATGCCAGTCTACTACCTGCCTGTTACACAACTACCGTCATCTGTTGCATCTACTTGAGACCTGCCATCTCTGCCTGCTCCCGCAGTTCTACTCCTGACACCTCGGTTGTCACCGCAAGCGGCCCCGTCAGGGGTAGTGACCGGGGAGTCTCCCACAGCCAAGAACATCCCGCCTAGCAGTGAGCTCTAGTGAATAATGGGGGGCTCCTTAGACTCTGCTCCCTGATGTGATGTGGTCTACACCATCTCTCGTGGTGACCCAGAGGACCCACACCTGCATTATCCACGTATTACGGTGACATACCTTATCAGGCACCAATTAATCAAAGGGCTACTGCACCACCCATGTCTCCAGCTGCCTAAATGCCTGTTCTCCCTACTAATACACCCTTAGATATGGGAGACCTTCCAAATAGCAGTGTGTGCCTTTTCATTATTCAACTGAAATATTTACAGTATAAACTGAAATTTGTTCCTAGATTTAGCTTTTCTGTAAATCACTGATCTAATATTAAGTTGTGTAACCTTTATTTCTGAGAACTGCTTTACATCTTTGTGGCATGGAGTCAACAAAGGCTATGTTCACACGGCTCAAACTGGGACGTATGTCACCCTGTATTTTGCGCCGTACAGCGCTAAATACGGGGTGAAATACGTCTCAGTCATTCCGGTAATCCACAGTTCTCATAGAGATCTATGGATTACGTCTCTTCTCCCCGCACGCACAATACAACGAACGGGGAGATAAGTGACATGTCAATTACTAACGCCGAATACGCGGCGCTAGTAATGAATGTCTATGGTCCGGCGAGCTGCCCCCCCCCCCTACATAGCCTAACATCTGACAACTGAAAGTAGATATTCCAGCCCAAGCAGGCTGTGCTACATTCCATTGTTAGGTTTTGCATAAAAAACCTTATTTATGTAGTCACTCCGCAAATTCTCAATTGGATTGAGTTCTGGGGATTGGGTTGGCCACTTCACAACATCCACCACAAAGATCAGTGGCACAATAAAGTCTGTAGTGTGCCACTGATATTTGTGTTAGATGTATGCTATTGCCTTTCAGTGTGCACCTATGCTTGCGTTTTTCAGAGTATATTTTAGATGTGCACAGCTTTATTACGTTTTGTAGTTCATTTGAGATTGGCAATCTCATTGGTTTGAAGCACTCAGCTGCCTCTTTTAAACCAGTGCAGGATAATCCAATTGCTAGTTCCTACCATCCCCTGAAGTTGCAGTCTGGATTGACGCCTAGTGAGGAAACATGTTTAGTGTAGGGACTCACCTGCTCTGGGATCCCCTTGACGTTTTGGAGGTGAGCTTAATAGCAATCTTTGATCAAAATACTGTAAACTAGAGTCCCGGTTTTTCATATTTTCCTTAGCAGTAATGCATTTCCAATTTTCTATATACCTTGAGGTTTTAACTTAGTCTTTTGTGTGCCACTGATATTTGTGTTAGATGTATGCTATTGCCTTTCAGTGTGCACCTATGCTTGCGTTTTTCAGAGTATATTTTAGATGTGCACAGCTTTATTACGTTTTGTACTTCATAACATCAATCTTGTTTGTATGGAACCAGAATGTTGCATCACCATGTTTTACAGTCTTCACAGTATACTGTTGCTTGAATTCAATGTTTATGGGTCATCTGACAAACTGTCTGTGGCCTTTTTTTAATCATAAACTTTTTATTGGTCAGATATAAAGTAGTACAAAACAGAATACAGTATATGTCATTTTATCCACAAGAACAACCCAGCCCACCTCCCAAATCCATCTCCAGATTCAGAACAGTAAACATCCATTACAATCACATAACAGTCAAATAGTTCCTGTCATAATAAAAATTGTACCTGGCTGTCAGGCGGCCTCCATCCACACAATCCCTACAGACGCAATCCCAAGAACGTCTATACCGAGATCCCCAACACCCTATGCCTAACTAAGTTCGGTGAAGCAAGACCAGAAGTTTCCAGCCATTTAGCCCATATTTTATTATTCCTAAATTTGGCTCCTCTCTTAACCCCTTACCGCCGGAGCCAGTTTTGGGCTTCCTGACAGAGCCCTGGTTTTAAAATCTGACATGTCACTTTATGTGAGAATAACTTTTTGACATTTTTACCTATCCAAGTGATTCAGAGACTGTTTTCTCATGACACATTGTGTTTTAAGTTAGTAATACATTTTGGTCCAAAAAGCAATTTTCAAAGTTTAAAAATTTCTGCGTGTAAGACAGATAGTTATTCCACTCAAAATAGTTTATAACTAGCATCTACCATATGTTTACTGTAGGTTGGCATAATTTTTTAAAAAAAAATTTTTTTAACCACATTAAGGGGCTTAGAAATATAGTAGTAATTTTTCACATTTTCAAGAAAATTTGCAAAATAGATTTTTTTAGGGACTAGTCCAGTTCTGACGTGGCTTTGAGGGGCCTGTATGTTAGATACCCAATAATTAACCCCATCTAAGAAACTAGACCCCTTAAAGTATTTAAAAAAGCATTTAAGAACTTTGTTGACCCTTTAGATATTTCACAGAAATTAGAGCAAATTGGATGTGAAATTTCAAAATTTCACTTATTTTGCAGAATTTCAATATTTATCCATTATTCACTGGAACACAGGTGATGTGACCATGGAAATGCAGCTTAATATCGATTCCTCAGATTCTGACATTTTCAGAGATATCCCATATGTGGCCCTAATGCGCTATTTGGCTAAACCACAAGCCTCAGAATAGGAGGAGCACCTACTGGACTCTGGGGTCTCATTTTCATTACAATTTTATTTAGGCGCCATTTCAGGTTTGCGGACACCCTAAGGTGCCAAAACCTAATAAACTCCCCTAAAAAGACCCCATATTGGAAACTACACCCCTTACGGAATATATCCAGAGGTGCAGTGAGTATATCGACCCCACAGGTGTTTCACAAATTTTTTTAGCGTTCGGCTCTGAAAATAAAAAAAAATATTTTTTTCAATAATCTGCAATTTTAGCTGAAAATGTTTAATTTTTACAAGGAATCCTGGAAAAAAAAGCACCCCAAATTGTGTTACGCAATTTCGTCGAAGTCCGGCAATACCCACCATGTGGGAGTAAAAGGCGGTTTGGGCGCTTGTCAGGGCATACAAGGAAGGGAGTATTATTTGGCTTTTGGAGCGCAGATTTTGGTGGGCCCATGTCGCATCTGCAAAGCCCCAAAAGTACTAGAACAGGTGAAACCTTCCAGAAGCTGCCCCATTTTGGATTCAACACCCCTCAGGGATCTCATCTAGGGATGTATTTTGCATTTTGGGCGCACAGGCGTTCCGTAGTTTTTTTAGCATTGGACCATGAAAATGGGGGGAAAAAACGCAGTTCCTCCATTTTTTTTGGGCTTCATTTTTACAGTTTTAAGATTGATCTGTTCGACATTCTATAGTTTGATGTGTTCCAACAACATTTCTTAAATCTCTCACCTGTGTTAGTATCTGAAAAATATTGTCTCCATACAGCTCTGCATAAAACACATTATGTCTTACTCATCCTCAAAAAACCATCTTTAGCCTGTGATTCAACCTTGTCAAGTCACTGTGACCCACTATCTCACTAAGACGTGCAGTCTATTCAATAATAAATAAGTAATGTCATTGTGTGTACCTCTCCACAGTGAGACTGTTCTCCAATAGACCACCCCTCAATCATAAAATACGTCCTCCATTCCCCATTGATACTCTTCCTCATCTGTCGATCAGTGTGATCCCCCAAATCCGCCTCATGATGTACTCTATAATAATGTCCTGTACTCTTAATAGAGACACAGTTGATCATGATATCATCTAGTGTGAGTAGTTGTACATATACTGCATAGTGTAACTCTCTCCCCATCTATCTATCTATGTTCATATCGTGACATCTTCTTTGTCTCATATATCTACTCTGTTATCTCACTCGTTACTGTGCCTCAATATCCACTCTACACCAATCATATGTGTTAACATCTAACATATCGCATTCAACAACCTTCTCTATCACACACTATCCAATTTTTGACTGTGTCTCTTGTATTGAGTCACAGTGACATCTATACGCTCATGTAGTCATACTGCAAAACACACCTTGCTGAATACTGTATGAGCATGTGCACAATCTAAGTATCACGTCATACACCATTTTACCATGTTTGCTATGAAGAACTCACCCGCTGTCGTTTTTCAACCCACAATGACTCTATAAGTTGGAGTCAAGATCTCCACTCTATACTGGTATCATTTAATTTAATCGTGAACTTATAGTCGTCTACTGATTGTGTCTGATCTCACATAGTCCTCTATTTTGAGTCTACATCCTATACACACCAACTCACAATTTGTTTCTATTGTGCTCCTGCTCTGATGTCGATGATACTAACAACATGACACTCGTTGAGTCTTATACAATCACACCATAATATTTACCTGTATTATCTTGATACTCCATTCATAGTCATGTATATTTATCTTATGTAGTACACTGTAGATCAATCCCCTCACACTAGTCTCCATATATCACTACAATCTATCAGTGTAGTAACATTATACTCATACCCTCTGTCGTCATCCTTCTAATCTCCTCTCTAACTCAGATCTCACCATTCACTACACATGCTGTGTGATTGGATACACTATCATCCGGAAATTTTACCTGTGCCAGTGTTCCTAGTCTCATCTATACATCTCCCTTGATCCTCTCCGTCTTACCTATGAACACTGTGCTGCCTCATCCAAATCTGCATCCTTCCAAACCTGTAGTATAGTTTCTATCTCATTGTTTCAAGATGTGTTTCTAGGATTTCACCCATACATTACTACACTCGTCCAAATCATCTATATTCCATATAAATTGAACCTTGTCTCTGCGTGCCTACCATTCACCGAGGTTGAGTGATTGTCCCTGATTCAACTGTGCACTCCACTTCTATTATGAGTTGTGTATTGTTGATCTCTATGACCTTGCCCTATGTAGTGCAATGACATCTATCACTGACATGATTCATCTAAAAATCAACAATATACTCCATCCCAAGTGACTTGATTGCTATGAAATAAATTCCTTCTTTTCAAACCTTTTCACCACCACACAACCTATAAATCACCCTTCTTTCACACCCTTTCCCAACAAACACCCTATTACATCATCCCTTCATTTTCAACACCTTTTCTCCCCCCCCACAGTACTGATCAGTCTAATAGTGAAATCATGTATTATACAGCTAGTTGCAGACACTCACCTAACAGTTATTACACACCACATCTAACATAGACTTTGTCACACGTATATGCCTACTTCGATATGTATGTAAGTTGCATTATTGTCAACTTGTATGTCCTCCATATCAGCTGTTAACACCCCTATACATCACCCTTCTTTCACACTCATTGATCTGTGTACCATCACCCCTCTACAATGTGTCGCCATCATCACCAACCATGTATTTCATCCCATGTGTAATAATATAGTGATCGATCAACCTAGATTATACTACTCTGTCTAATTATGACACTATACGACTCTTCACAAGCTCCATCTTATAATAACTCATCCTCGAGAGTTATACCAACCCTCATAACTTCTGTTGTTGCGTTCGTCAACCGCTATCTCATCATACTATCCTCCATGAGAACATCTGCTCTCCTGTCTGACTAGTCTCTATACTGTCCATAAGTGCCCGTCTTAAACGCTCCACACTACTCACAATCCCCTTAGTAAGATACTAGTGTCACTTGTCCTGTTGTCATACTCCTCATTGCCATACATCTTGTACCTCACTCACACATGAAGATTCTGACATCGTGATAATATCATGCCCGTGTGATTATTATACATCCACCACGTGTGTCTGCTACCCCCCCCCACCCCCCCCCAACGTGTGTCCTGTCTGCGCAGTGTATAATTGATGCCAAACCAGTGCAAGTCAAGCCATCAATAGTAATCCCAATCTGCCGCCCAAAAAAACACTTCACCCACTCTTACACATCAACCTTATACTGTTCATCGTTGTCTCCGTGTAAGCATACATCTGTGAAAGTTGTATCCATGCAGTGGCAAATTTGTATGTGACTATACTCAATGTGTGATCACTATCTCATCTGCATCTCTACATGTATGAGAAGTCTGAGTCTAATCCTAAACCTGTGCTAGAGTCACCCCAAAACCAACTATCCATATCCTACTCCATCCTAAGTGATACATAACCCTCTAGTGTTAGGTCTCTGATACCCTATCTCTGAGACACACAACATGTACATACACCCTATTGTAACAACCTTTTATACTCTACATAGTTGACGTTGTATGTCTCCATGAGTTGTGTAATCCCTCTGTCACACAATTCTATGCCACGTATTCTACCTCCATACTGTGTCACTCACTACTACACGCATCTCATGAATATCCCTGTATGTCTCACTGCATCGTATTTGTGTATAAAAGATTGCGCATAATTCCCATTCAACATACACATATACAGTGTGTCCTTTGAATAGATGTGCCCGAATATCATACTTCGTGATCTCATCAACCTAATTAATAACAAATAGTATTCACCCCACATATCACTGTTGTCTGCATATGTATCAACTGTCCTATACCTAACTTGCTTTTGCTATGTTATCGTAGCTGTCGCCCACTATCGTCACTACACTCTCCTTATCTCCATCATGAATATGTGTGTGACACCAGTTTGTGTCTATAACCAATTCAAGAACCTGCTGCCATTCACACTGTCGCCATCACACCATGTCTAAACTCCATCAACTGTTGAGTGTACTTATTATAAATAATATACCTGTCTCCACCCCTCATACCTAATCCACTCATTATAAGTGCCATTATATCACCATCGTCCTACTTAGTCAACTCCACTTTGTCTACTCCTGATCTTGGGTGACCTAGTCTCCCTCCCATAATTGTGTAAGCTATCTAGTTGTCAGCTCAACTGACACTCTCTCTTTCTGTACACACTACTCGCCAGAAACACCCCAGTCTCTCTCACGCCATAGTACGTTGATTCAACTCTCGTGCCCACTGCACCATGAACTGTAACCGTGTATAGAGTACTAATCACACTGTTATGAGAGCAAAATAAGACTATAAAGCATTTCAGACTGCACTACATTGCCTCACTACCTCCCCCCTGTTGAAAGTGTACGCATGTCTTTGAGTCTACACCCGATGTTCAACCCTGTATCTATTTTACCATCTCACATATATCTCGCACTACTATAGTCTATATGCTATACTATTAATCTGCCCAATCCTATCTTTCATCCTCCTATCCTCATACCTACTTGTTGTGTACTCCTCCACCTCAACCTCTAGCACACCCTATTATATGTAGTACCATGTCATCCGTGTGTTCATATCTCGTGTGTGTGTGTACCTCTTCTATACACTCAAACTTGACAATAACCTTGTCCTAATCATCGCACAGTCTAAGTCCTATATTTAATAACCTGTGAAACCTTTTTCACCCCCACATCTAACGTGTGTGTGATGACATTGACACATACACGTTGATATCCTCCTTATCCAATATTTCCTCTATTGTACAGCTCGATAAATCGTTAATGTCGTCGCCACCATCATATCACACATAGCATATGTATATGACTCCACTCTGTCTTTTCACACCTTGTTCACCCCAACACAACCTATACATCTACCATGTCTTTTCTCACCCTTTTTACCCCATGTACACCCTAGTTATGTGCCTGGTGTAGCATTGAGAGATACATCTGAGCATCCCCCATATTAAGTGTACATAATCACACACACATACCACTATTGTGTTCGAATGTTGTTTGTCACATACAGTGTGTGTGTAGCGAAGCACCTATTCATCACACCCGTCGCCCCTGCAGTGTGATACCCCTCTTCATAATCCCACATGCACATGATCACATTGTCCTATCACACGCTAGACGTTGTGTGAACCTCTATAACTGGAGTGACTAACTCACCTCACACATCCTACATCACTCACATGAGTTTACTTTACACAGTATATACACCTGATTTTGTGTTACCCCCCCCACCCTCATAACAGTGATAACGCGTGTGCCACCTACTACCCCCTGATTGTACCACATCCCTGATTCTCACTAGAAAGCGTATGCTGTCCGCCACAATCTACTCTTGTGTGTCAATCGCTATTCTCAATTGTAAATCATGTCCCGTGACGCCACTAATACAACATGTCGATGAGCGCGACTCATCCCCTTGATTACTATCCCCTCACCACCCTCATAAATCCTCATATACCTCTATCCATCCCATGAGTCTTGTGTTCCGTCTAACACTCTACACCTGTCTGTTACTCCATCACCACACCTCTACACACACCATGATCTCTCCCCTCACCATACATCTCAGCCACATATTGAGTCAGTGTCTGTCTCCTATACACACAGTAGTTGTGATCAACTACAATCTTCACACTCAGTCCTAATCACGTAGAACTTCATCCCTCGCATGATCGTAATACATCCGCTGTCTAGGCGCATCCCCCCACAAAATATAAGAATGTGCACACCCCACCACACTCTATACCATAAACCCATGTCTCTACAGACTACACACTCGCACTGTGTGCATACCTACTGCGACGTTACCCAATCTCTGCCTCATACTCATCCACGATGTCTCCCACTTGATATTACCATAGTGTCCACATCTGTTGTACTACTAGTAGAGATATATATAATCCATAATTATATTGTGACCTAAGACCCTCATAACTGTGAGAGTCCCTTTTACCTATACACCCTTCCTTTTCACACTCTCTGTATACCATCACGCTGTCTCAGATCTCACGCCGTGCTCTATGCACTTCAACATTGCCCACTGACTGTTGGTGACATTACATCACACTCTGTCTCCATTGAGCTCCACCTATCCGCTACTGCGTGCGTATAATCGTGAGCCTCACACATCAATTTTGTGTGATAATAGATGAGACACATCCCTATCCCTTAAACATATATAGTCTCATATGATGCACCATTGCGCACCCTAACACCAGTGTCTCACCCACAACATAACTCGACATCATCGCAAAATCGCATCATCACATGTGCGCTCCGCTCGTATAGCCATCTTCCGCACGATGTTCTAAGTACCAGTCATCAACCTGTGTATCAACTCCTTGCTTCTAAGTCCCTACCTGTTGCTGGACAATCCATCACATAGTGACCTCGTGCTGACTCCTCATCAAACTCACTCAAATCTATACACTGATGCTCATCGCCTCTCTTCGTTGTGCGTGTGTGTTAAGTCCGAGTCTCGCGTTCACCTCCTATCTGAACGAGCCAATGTGTTCTCGCATTAATAGTAACTCACTTTCCCTCATCTACTTATTGCACATCCCTGTGCTGACTATGGCGCCAATACTGTCTTTACGCGTATGCTCTACTGTAACCGCCATGCACTCCCTACACATATCGCTAATGTATCACCTCCGTCCTTGCGCCCATAATATCGTCTAGTCATATGTGATGACATGCTAATCCACTGCCTCCTCTACATGCACTGCACACTCAACTTTTCATCAGCGATACCCTATATTGCCATAGCTGTCGTGTCAACACACATCTCTGATCACTACACCCTACGCATCACTTGACTACACTCTGCTTAAGCCGTTGCCCACATCCTGAGTCTGTGTCAACCTATCACAACCCCTCATCCACACTCCGTACTATCAGAAATATAGTACTACACTCGCTTGTCCCCAACCTCACTCCACCTATAGAATTCATACCTAACTTCCCCCCTATACTCCACCACCTGTCCATAACCATGTATTACACCATCATGAACAATCCACATTGAGCATAGGTTGCCGACACCATAAAACAGTCTTTCCACACACCCCCAAAATACATCATCTCGCTACTCCACTCCCCTCTTACTCTCTGTGTCCTCACCAACGATAGTACTAACAACCTTTGTCAATGCTGTGTGTCTCACATTATAGCATTCGTCATTCGTACTCCGTTGAAGTCTATACCCCCTTGTGTGATCGTCCCCTCAACCAACATGTCTCACTACTCTCCTTATAGGTGAGTGCCCCCCAATATTACAATATGAGGTGCGTGCGTCACTATCCCATACCAAACCTACTACACTTGTGCTGCCACTTTTCTTTGTCACCGCGTAGATTGTGAATAACTCACTCGCAGTCGACTCAACCTACTAGTACATAGCTCTACCCATACAGCGTGCCTAGTTTATTCTGTGCCCTCACACGCGCACGGCTGTATAGATTAAATCCTTAGTGATGCTTCATTAAACCCCATAAACTAACCAAAATTTTCAAAATCATAATCTCCCATTCCCACCCCCACATCTCACCCCCCTCCCCCACCAAACACCAACCAATACAATCCATCCCCTCTCTCCCCCAAACATGACATACTCAGTCACTGCATAACACTGCGAACACACACTGCCTGTGTTGTTACGGGTATCAGCAATCCATCATGTTTGAGTACTCTTCCCACCTACATCCATCAAATCTTTGATCATGTTCTCACAGTCGACTAAAAAACTGAGTTGTACCAATGGAAACATTCACTGGTCTCACTACACTCACACATATAATCACCTACGTATTCTCCCTCGTGAATGTCAGTATGTATGCAGTGTTCTGCGTAGTACTCACCACCTTTTGATTCCTCAAACATAATAAGATCAATCACACTCACTGTCTCCCTATTCTCATTCTGACCTAACCATTCATAATACCCCACATATCCCCCCAATATTTGTTCCCCTCACACTGACTCACATACTAGTGCGTCACCACATAGCACACCTCAAACCTATCCTTTGATATAACACCCCTATGACATTGAACACACCCAATGTTTTACTGATTAAATCATATCTCTGTGTGACACATATAAACGTACACCCTCATATACTTTACACCTATACATACCTAGGCTCTGTATGTCTCAGTCCTTCACTATCACCTTACGTGCTCGTGTCCTCACACATCCACTCACTCCCCAAGAACTCCAACTCATGATGCACCTCGTCAGATACTACACCTCCAGACTTCGATCTACCACCACAACAAGATCGCTGTCACATATTTGTCTAATCCTACATCACATCCTGTCCTTTCTCAATAATATGTGTCTCTCATAGTTATGTGCACTATACTATACTTCCAGCATTGTCCTCCTTCACAACATGTCAGTCGTATATTCTGAATCTGAGTGTCTCCATTCAGATAGTCTCACACCCTTTCATGTACCCCTCTACCATCTCAGCTATCACTAGTCATCACCATCCTAGATCCACTCTACATAGTGCCTAGTTGACACGTGTGTGCCACTGTGTCGCAAAATCTCTCACACAGTGCTCCACACCCCACTATGTCCCCCCCCCCCTCTCCTATACTCATGATCTCCTACACAGTTCCTCCTGTTCTAAACCACTCTCTTGCTACCCCAACTACTGTGATACATATGACTATCAGAATCAACATCTGCTACTCCTGTGCATTCTGTCTTACCACTAAATAATGCGCTGTCTATCTCCCCCACGCTTCTCTCTATTGTGTACACTATACTCCACACTCTGTCATCTGTGTCCCTCTGTCTATCCTCTGACTCTGCCACTCCCCCTATACAGTCCACTTGTCCATTATATTTCCCCACCCGTGCTGTCAAGACAGAGTAGAAAATTCTACCTTTGTGTATATCCAATACATCACAATTGTATGTATTCAGTACATCATAGCTGTCATTGGCACTTACACACAGTGAGATCACCAACCCTTGTGTTATAATCCCCACACAAATATAAATAGATCATACTGTACTCATTAATATGTCACCCCCTTGTGTCATTAGCTGTGTGCACCACTGTTTACTCATATCCTATGTTTCCTGTGATACCACATCCACACCAATAAATCTTAACTCTTCTTTTGTAGGCCCCGTTCACCCATCGTTAATCGCTATACATAATCCGCTCTCATGATATATAAACCACTATAACACAGATAGTGTTCTCCGCTATGAATGTCTCAACTATGTCAATTGTCCACCATACAATATATATATGAGCGAGTGCATACTCTCCTCACTATACCCCACACCAATACTAGTATGAGTATATCTAACACTATCATACCACTCTTTCATCGCGCTGTTCACTACTCTCTACTTCATGATCACCCCACCACACACATCCTACATCTATCCGCATCTGATCATCGCACTTCTCATACTGTTCAGATAGATATACATGATCGGTCCTACCATTCTGTATACATACATAGTCTGTACCTACCCCCTCCTCACTCTCATCGCGCAGTACCCTGTGTGTCAGTGTGTCCTTGTTCTAGTCATCACAAATTTGTGTATACTAGAACGTGTTGAGCTCCCCCAAACTCCACCACACACATTTCACCCATTATTCCCATCGTAATCATATGTGTACCAAGTCATACTTGCTCTGCTCACTCATCAGCATAATTCAATCTTTGTTGCACATGTTTGATAATGTCTCTACGTCTACACTCCTCTGTGCGATAACAATATGAGACCTTCTAGTTGTGTACTTATTCCAATATATCGCTATATTCTTCCTCCTTCCCTCCCTACCCAAAAACATCACATCCCATATTGTACACAAGTAGAGATAAATTTCGTGAAACTCTTATCATTGTAGAGTCAGTGTAGTGTAAACAATTCCAACTCTATAATAGTCTCTGCGTAGATATTTCACTCCATTAGTGCTCAGTTGTTGGAGAGTGATGTACAACTATGTGTGTGATTCTACTCACACATATACTATCCTATATGCAATTACTACTGTTAGATAACATGTTACACCAAACACATACCCATGTTGTGTCTGTCATAACAACTACATGAATATCTATTACATAGACCGCTCTATCGCAACACCAATGTTCCTGTATGTGCGTAAAAGAGTTATCATCTCTTGTACACTCTACCACACACACCATAAGTACCGCTCAATGTGTACGCAATCAAGTCTGACGCTGCGAACTATCGTATACACCTGTGCTCGGACACACTGCACAAACGTTATCACTATTCTGTCCTACATAACACTTCTAAGTTGCAGTTACCCCCCTGACTCAATTTTAACATACACTCGCACACAACGAGGTAGCTCTGCACTCACAGCTAGAAGCCTTAGACTCATATGTGACCTCCGGAGCCATACCTCACCACCAATACTACCTATACTCAGCCACCATGTTCATAACTCATCACTATTCTACTTCTGATCAAGAGTGCTCCATCTATCACTCCTACCATAACACTATACCCTATATACCTGTTGTTTGCATTCACACATTGACTCGAACTCGATTCCACGACCCCCCATATACTCTCGTTACATGTCCTACATCTCTCATGATCAAAATTCGCTAATGCATTCAAACCTTACTGTGACGATGTCCTAAACACGCTTGTTTTACAAATGATTCACCACTGATATCCATCATGTAACTAATCACTGTCTGTATGACAACGTCTCATATCAATCTGTACCGTCGCCCGCATCATCTCTTTGTGTGGTGTCTCCACTCCTCTCATTATCTAGATCTACCTACTCTCAATTGTCCAACAATTACCAGTCTTCTGACGTCTGAGTCACTTTGCCACCCTTCCTGCCACTACTATTATGTGATTAGTCTCATCCTTATAAGAGACTCATCATAACTTTTGTTGATATACGTACATATCCATGTTGTCAAACCTGTCTCGTGATTCTGTACTGAATACTCAGTATCGCTGCCACCTCACCAAATGTCAGACATCTTTGTCATTCTCTCAATCTAGACTCCACTCTTGTGTCACCCCCCTAACATCATGACTGTGTGCCCTCATATCCCAATCACCCACTCACACAGTGTATGCACCACCGTCAAGTCCCGCTCTTTCCCACTCAGCCTAGAGTGTCTACCCCTAATCACAAGCTGTTCCTAGTATCCAATTCCTTCTATAGTCACGCATTGACCACACCTTTCCATACTACCATAATAACTCTAGTCAGTCCACACATCTGCATGGCATATACAGTATGTTACTCGTGTAAGATGTGTCACCTATTCCATCTCTACGCCTGCCTCGACCCTACCTATACCTCTCAATCAATACTGCCTGAATAGTGTGTGATCAGAATATGTGCTTCACTACACTCTCGAGCCGTCACCACCTCACTCTCACCTCATGAGTGTACACACAGTATCAGTCTCGACACTAGTGCAACTCGACGACCCATGTGTCCATGACTATCATGCTCCATCAAAGTGTGTCCACATGTCCAATTCCTAATTACATGCACATAACTTCAAATACTTTTTTTTTTTCATCACTCCTTTCCCACTCCAACCAACACTCTCCTCTATAACAACTCCTAAACTACCAATCCCATACCCAACAACCCTAACTCTACATACAATCCAGTCCACATGTACGCCTTTAGTGATACAGATGTAAGTCATGCCGCACTTTTGTGTTCCTCTCAAATATCTCACTCCATGTCTCCTCACTATTGTTGTCTATCTCTCTCTCATCCATTTCTGTTGACCATCTCTCACTCCTCTTCCACAAATCACGCATCCACCACACAACCCTATACATTGATATCCTTCAGCCTCCTCTTGCTCATCATATCACACTATATCCAGACTGACCATTGTCTCTCTTCCTGAACCGTATATACCATCTTATAATAGTATTATCATCTGTATTCTAGATCTCCCTCATTACATAGTACCATGTCTGTTTGAATACTCCCTCCACAATCTCCTAGCCTATGATATGCACCCCATTCACCACGCTTGTTGTAAACTAACCAAATCACACACACTATATGTGTCCGCCCTATACCCACACACTTGGTCTACCACAATATCAGTCTTGACAGATATCACCATGTCCTGTGTAGGTAATATCTGACCTCATCCACACTCCTTCCACTATGTCACTCCTACGGCCCATCTGTCTGTGAGTCTTTTATACATTGATAGTGTCTCTATCACTCTTATCACTCTAGTATATTGTCCTCCTAGTATCTCCTTCCAATATTCACGTATCTGACCTCATCCATGTGTTTATTATCTCAATCATCTGCTAAAAATTATCATCTCAACTTATTCACATGTGATCATGTGCTCGCAGTTCACCTGAGCCATCTCTTCATGTGCTGACATGCTGTGATCCTTAGTATTTACCAATCTGTTATCACCACACAACCTCAGCATATATGTAGTATCCGCACCCCGCAGTACCAGACTTTCACGTCTACCCTGTGTCTGTCTCACACCGTTGTGTTCTATCCCACCCTATCAACTTAACAACCATTGTCCAACGTGCTCCCCCCACTAAATATCCCACTTTTTTTATGATATCGTACTACCTAGATTGTACAAGACTTGCTTTGACGTCATTGTCATGGTTGATATGTGCCCTTACATACACTATACCATGCCCCTTTGTGTCATTCTCGCTTTTCATATCAACATGTGCTTGTCTTCAGTACATCTCAGTGATGCTGTCGACCATCTTTCTTACACCTCATATTGATCTAATAGATACTCCTGACTGTCCCTCTATGCTGTCCCAGCTCTAATTATTGCCTATATGATCCTCGCGCTCTTTACTATATATAGTTAACTATCACATTCTACTACTCCATTCCAGATTGTATCCCCAGTATATCTGCTGAACATGTATCTTTGGCATATCATTGATCCTACATTCCGATATCCACAAAGCTTCACATGCTGACTCCCCCACTATACTCATAGCGCCACGCCGCGACCCTCTATACCTTACCAATGACTAACCCACAAACCCTATCTGTGTGGTAACACAGCTCTCATCTACCATATCAACACACGTTCTGATTCCTCTCACCCTACTGTAACCCTAGTAAACATGTTGTGATAATAACATAATCAACGTGATACTTTGAATCTTCTAGATACCCATTAAGTGCACTTCCAACCCCAACACCCTCCTTCGTTACATATCATGTCTGATCGTCTTCACTTATTGTGTGTCCTGTTGTACTCCCATTACTCGTGTGTGACCACACATATGAGTCACACATTATGCTGTATATCGTATATACTGTTGTCCAGTGACACCCACACAACATGCCTCTAATCTCATCACATCTCGCCTTACTCCTGTCTCACAATATCTCGGTTGTGTCACCCTCACTCGCTCTCCACTATTACTAGTCTCTTAGTCAACAGAATCAGCCTATTTTTTAATACCTATTGTGTTGCCGCAGATATATAACATAAAATTCCTCACTACTAAGCTATTTGTAGAATCCTCTGTGCCTCCCAGTCTTCAAATTTTACATCACCAATAGAATTACCATACAATAATCCCATCCAATCTACATGTTCCTCTTGTTACATTGATTACATTGATGCTATTGATACTACCCCCACCACTAAACCAATATGTGATCATGTGATGTCTGTCGAGTCACAATACATGTACCCTCCTTACAATACCGCTCCTATATCTGTGTATGCAATGATGACCTGTGAGTATGTATCACCACTACATCTTCCTTTGTGCACTCGACCAACCACTCTAAAGAGTATAGTATATGCAGATCACATCCCGTAGTGTCTTACCTATTTTATAAGATATATTTCGAGCGTCCTATATAATCTCTCACACATCTCTCATCACAGCTGACTTTGACGCACACTATACAACTGAGTGCATGTTCACCCTCCACATTGTGCATCATACACGCTATCTCACTTGTCCATCTCCTCACTCTAACACCCAAGTATGCTATCATGATCACATGATGTCATCAGCGCGCCTCAGTAATCTATGTACTTCTCCTTGCCACCCCACCCAAGATTTCTATCCATCCACAAATCTTCACATCATGCAATGCACTATCTACACTAGCGCATGTAACACTCCCACCATTCATGTATCCTACTTCACCCTATAACACTCACTAATCAATCAACACTGCTCTACCTCTAGTCTCCTTGTGAATAGATAGACATATCTACATACTCCCGCGCGCTTAATCTTACACCTCCTCCACTCTATATCTGTACTTGTGCGTTTATCCCTCATGTATCTTGATTGTGTACGCCCTATCTTGAGTCGTCTATCGCACGCAATACACACCCTCATCGAGTGTCTCACATCCTCTCTAGACAACATCCATATACCATGTGCAACCAATGTATACAAACCAACTATTAACAATAGTGAGTGAAATTCACACTACATCTGTAATCATTGATGATCATAATACATGAGTATTGTCTCATACCCAATCATCACCAGTCACCGAGAGATAAACTCACCTATATACCTATATAAAGAGCTCATGTGTTGTATCGATATGTATATGCTTCAATCACCTCGCGTGCCTCCTACAATACAATATTACTACTGTGTGTCATACCCGACACTACAAATAAGTCCACATTCATATATCCTGTATTCAACATGTTAGTCTTATACAATGTAACGACCTGTTTTTCATCTCCCCACAACCCTATACATCACCATGTCTTTAAGTACTCTGCACTCTACAACTTCATTTTCGTTCCCACCCACATACTCACCAATATGTCGTTAACCTAACACAGCTCTAATATCCAATACACCATTTCTCCACCATAAACAAGTCAGAGACGTTCGTATCATGTTATGTACAATATAACCTTGAACATCAACTCTCCGGATGATCCACACATCTCACACACACCTAATGTGACCCTTTGTCATGTACATTGTCATCCATGTTGTTTGCCCACCTTAACATACTACCTTTCCCGTGTAACCCACCCGTCACCAACACCCCTCAACCAAAACCCCCTGACAATAATCCCATAACTACTAGTCTGCTATAAATGTAGAATCTCTAATGTGTAGCATTGCACATCTACGTACAGAGACACCGTGTACCCATCACCACACCATGTGTACACATCCTCTAGTCCATAGTGACTATTCCAATCTGTGCTACTGTGACCCCCACTTATAGTCATCATATCTTCATGTACAAAACATCTCTCACCCAACACCTACTTATATTATAGAGTATTTATACAACCACATAGTTATCTCAGTGTTGTCTTTCCTCGTGTACAACACTGAGTCTGCAACTAAACCACTATAAAAAATAATCCATTTGTCAATAATAGTGTGAGTCCCGCTGTATACTCCCACTATAGTCCATTTCTCACCTCACCCCCAGTAACTTCCAACACCCATGCCGCTAGAGTCCAGTGTCCCACCACATCCTCCAGTTAATGCTCGTGTGCAAGAGAGATAATCATGTAGTGTCACCTGATTCACACACACACATTCATCGACTCACTCATATCTGTGTAACCTTTCCTTTTCCTACAACCATTCAGAATATTATACAAAACCTCACACATCCATTAATCCCCTGATAACCTATCCCATATCTGATATATTCACAATCAATTACCCCCAACCAAAAAACCCCAACCCATCACATCACACTATACCTCCCCACTCCGTGTGTACACTATCACATCTATAATTACATACTTTCACCTAGTGCAGACTCACACGAATCGCTGTGTTCGATGTCATCCATGATACCGTGTGTGGAAGTCTCTCTCACTCATATATAACAATGATACTAGATGTATCTACTACATAATCACACACCAGCGCATGCCGCTCCCCTTATTATCTACCTTAGCGAGTCTACACACACATCACTCCAATGACACTACAATCACATGAGATCATCTGAATACATCCTCCATTACATGTACTCACTAATATTCCTTGTAAATACCAAACTATAATAACAAACACCATAACACCCTGAGATGGATACATATCAGCATCTGTGTTTTGGATCCATTTTCATCCTTTGCGCAACCATCACCACCCACACACCTATACATACTATAAGTGACATGAATCAGAAGTCCTCAAGATATCGCAAGAAAGTGTCCACTGCTACCATAGTGTGCATATGTGCATAGTCACTGTAATGACATCACACCAAACCAAGAGTGCCTTGTAGAGACGTCCTATGTGATATGTCTCATTATTAACGCCCCCTAACATCAACCCTAGTGTGTTCCATACTCCATTTACTCACAACTACCTATTGATATCTCACTCTACTGTCGCCCGTCCTGGTGTGTGCCAACTAACTCCCGTCCCGTCCATACAAATCACATCACCTACTTATAATCTACCAAGTCGCTCATGTCTCAAAATAGTCTGCCTTTATCATGATCCAGTCATGGTGTAAAACATTTCATCCATCATCACCCACCTATAACTAATAACCTCCTGATCTTCCATCTAGATCACTGTTGTGATGAGTCTCAACTCATCACCGCCAAGTTGTTAAGAACTAAAATACACACCTCCTTACCACATCCCACTCTCTTGCTCTCACTCGTTAATCCTATAAATGTAGTTATTGTGAACAAACGTATCCCTCTCGTTGCCTCGTTGTAAATATCTAACAGCTCCATATCCATATCCACCTATCTCTACTAGTACATCACCCTCTGTTGTAGAGATCAACATACATGTGATATTTCTCTACCATACCATGACCTACTACTCATTTCTATCCTCCACACAGGTGCTAACTTCTTCTATACTAGTCAGTCGTTGTACAAAAACCTACAATACCTCAGTCGTAGTCCAGTACTCCCATCCCCACCCCAACATACTCTCTGTCAATAGTCTCTCACATCTGAAAAACCTGTGCAAGAGGGCTAATGTCAACCAACATGAGATCTCTAGTGTAAAGTATCTGTACAAGTTCTCACTCTCCGCACACATCTGATCAAACTACTCCGCTCTTTTCATCGTGCAATTAGTTCCACACACCCATCACCACCCTCCTCACTCCGTTCATGTGCATTCTCCTCAATCAGACTGCAGCTCTCTCTTGATACACATAGTGTCTCCAGTGTTCAACTCCACCACTCCCCCACTTACATAACATGTCACCGCTCTATCACCTTTATCGAGTGCTATCAGGTACTGATATTGAACGTAGTCCCTCACTACATATACATCACAAACCTCATTTGATCTTGCACCACTCAATCTATTCTTCTCACCAGATATCACCCGAGCTTGACTCACCTATCACGTCTCAAGTGTTTTTATCACAAACTCTGAATATAATCTGTGTGATAAACACATGTCATCACAAAAGACGTCAGTTTCCCACCTAATACAATACCAATAAGAGTTGAGTAATTCAAATCATAATTCATATACGCTATCACTCAAAGATGATCCTGAGTAAAGCGCACCCAACCCACCTATCCTATAGTATGTGAGTTCCTCATCCAATTATCACTATCTAAGTATAACAATCAGACTGTTCACTGTACTCATATATGAACCTGCACAACAGTCAGACCATTATTGCCGTCTATGTTCTCTCCTCTTCGCTCTACACTAAATGTCTTATGTGTGCATCTCTATCTGACAGCTCTCTCTCTAGGTGTTGATGTGATACACATGTACCCTCCTGTGCCTGATCCAATTCTATCACTCCATGTGCCCCTATATCCACCATATTGTTGACTGCACTTATCTCCAGTGTGTCTATCTTCGCTCAAAACAATCTTCACAGACCCTATCTAGTCCAAATCTATGTGTCAACAGTTGTCTATATACTCGTTGTACCTTATTATACATTTACACCCACCATATGACTCTGTTGTCTTATCACTCTACACTACACAATTCCTCCCACACATACATACTACTTGCTGTGTTATTTCACTACAGTCCAGTGCATGATGATAACTATAAGAGTACTCGTCCGCGCCAATCCAACTCAATCTCCACTGTCTATCTCACGTACTGTGTATATTTCCTCATGCCATCCTTGTAGTGTGTGAATGTATGAGACACCCATGTGTTGTCTACTCACATAGAGATGATCCATCAGATAACCAAGCCCATGTGATACTAGACAGAAGTGTGTGTACAGTACTGTGATACGGACTACTCACACCCATAACTCCTAACCATATCCTCAACAACAAAATAAAACAACTCCCCCTAGTATATCACCCCGACTGTGCCTACTAATCACTACTCATGTATGATTCATCCTGAATCCTTCTGTGTATTGTAGTGAGAAAGCTCAAACATAAATATGTACTGTTGTGTACATCTGTCTTTTACTTACCATTGTGCACCCTCTATATCTCTCAGTTACGTCATCACCTCTAGTATATATCCATTCACGCGCTCACATTCCTTTTGTGTCCTAGATTCTCACTAACCTCTGGTCAAAGCTACACTTGATGTCTCTCGCCAATGACCTAATTGCTGGTATTCAGTACATCCTGTGTCAGCCTCTGCACTCATACACATCCATATGTGCCTGACTGTACATAAAGTCTCACTGTGTCAGTGTGATGTGATAATAAATAAATACATTGTGCCCCCACCTATTTGAGACACAGATGTGCATCTGTGTCAGATAATGCATTTATCTACACTACATATGTCTATGTGACGGTGTACTCCAGTACCACAAACCTTCCGTGAGTTACATCCTCAGTTTTCCTATCATGTGTGTCACTATACATTGTGAGAGGAGGAGAGACTATACTTAATCTCGTGTGCATGTGTCCTCGACTTGTGACACACACCCTCTAAACTTCTATCTCCTATCCACCTTGACACAGTGTGACGTGACACCTGCCCCCAATAAAGCGTGCAGCGACAACACCCCCCCCTATTCCTCCTATCGTAGTCGTCATGATAACACACACATATAACTCTATATGTACAAATATGTATCACTCCTTGTCGAGATGTCACAATACATCTGATCACCGGCGCTCACATATGTTCAGATATTCACCTCTATCACACAGTATCATCCAATGAATACAATGGTCTTAGTGCCTATATCCTATGTGCTCTGAATATTATCACGTTCCAAATAAGTTTGTGCATAAGTATACAACACCGTTGACTCTGATGAGCAATAGTCACTGCTTGTATATACACCATCTAATAATCATCTATAATTATCTAAGTTGTATAATGTGACTCACATAGACCAACACGAAGTACAACCCTCGCGTATATATATCTCCACCACCCATTTGTCCCAGTGAGTACACTCTTGATTAATGTGTGTTCACCCAGTGTTCACAAAAACACCATGATATGACAATATCCTGCAATCTCCTCAATTCCTCTGGGACATCGTTAACAATATATCTCCATCTCTATATTAGTCCCTACTGTCTCTACTGTGAATCTACTGTACGTGCTGCGTTGCCATCATTATTAGTCGTATAATACAGTCTCTATCCTATCTCACCCCTGACATGTAGTTCCATGAGACTCACACTGTCGCCCTTCTGAGACAATGATGTGCTCCTCTAGAGACGCCACCTACCATACCATGTCACAATAACACCCACTAATGTTTCTATAATATTCATGCGTATATCCTTGATATCCTCCAATCAGCTATTGTGCACACCACCAGTTAACACTCTTACCATCTCCTTGCTATTGAGACCCTCCGATTCCTGTGTCTGTCGCTCTGTCCAGTATTTGTCATCAATCGTGTTCCCTAACCCCGCCATCTTCTTTACTGTCATGTCACCATTGTGTCTGTGATCATACACCTGATCTCTCCTTCAGTGCCTTCACCACAGTGTGTGTCTGTCTAAGTGATGCAAACTATTTTTCACATCTATGGCTCACCTGTCATGTGTGTGTACCACAATGTGCTGTGTGTCCCCCTCATACAGTGTTCCGCGTCACCTTGTCTATCTATGTCTAACACACTCATGTGTGTGAGAATATCCTTGTGTAATCTGCGTAAGAGTGAGTTTCCCCCGTATCCCCTTCCCAGTATAAATACTGTCGTCACATCATCACCCAATCGTATCCACATAGTATTTTAGCTGCATACAGCCTACAGTGTAATGACGGTATTGTGTTCCTTGGTATTGGCTTACTATCACCATACTCATCATGCCATGTGCTATGCGTCTACAGTCTCTGTAGCGAATGTGATTAGTGTGTGCATCACACCGTACTATTGTTAATGCGTGTGTTAGTCAATGATCCATCACAAAGTGTGCATAGTGTAAATATATGTCGCACAATTTACTAATAGAATAGCACTCATAAAAAACATATACATAACCATTCTTTTACCCCTCACTCCTCGCGTGCGTACAGACCACCACAAGTAAATGTCATATACACACCCATACATGACTGAACAGCTGTGCAGCCAGCTCCCTATACCATTGTGTGCTGAGTCAACATAGTAGACAAGATGTCTGACACTCCTCTATATACATGAATGTACCTTGATATCACATGTTGATGAGTACCACTCCTTTCAGTCAAATACATATCAGTCGTGCGAATCTTCAGACAGCCATTGACAAGTATCACTTCCCTACGCGTAGTATTTGTGTCTAGACTACTCGGAGGCACAAGAGTTTCTCGCGCGAGATAAGAACAGGGGTCTCGTGTAAATATTCATATCGTGGATGTCGATAATCTAGTAGGTATAACATGTGATAGATCTGTGTCTGGATTCGAGGAGGTGATGTTATTGATGATCAGGTGATGTTTGTCGAGTGCTCCAGAGTGAGGATGTTCAGTGATACTCAGGATAGTCTTCTATATATATTTATGTATCACAGGTGACCTTGCTCTCAGTCTATGGACGTTGGTATTATTAGCACGGCGCGTATCTCATGGCATATCATGCATCACGTCGTTGTGGATCTACAAGCGAGCTGGAACTTGTGACACTGGAGATCTCGCACATCTTTTATACTGTCATTATACGAGATAGTAGTGAAGATCATGGTTGGATGTAATGTTTGTCGAGACGAATACTTACCCTACTCTCTGAAATCAAAGAAGAGTGATACAGAGTAAGGAAGGTGAGGTGTGATACTCCTACTTTGCGGTCTGTGTGATATACACAATCATGATGCAGTGTAGAGATAACTAGAGAGAGGTGTTATAATGCGGTACACGCGATGATGCTCAGGATTGTAAGACTCGTGGAGTTGTGTCACACAGGGAGTCCTTGGTCTCTCCATATGTCTGTGAGATTGCTCTATAGTGACTACTCTGACAGTGTATGTGCACGTGGTGTGGTAGCGGTGCACTATACTCGATGTGTCCTCGCGCTCAGCTCAGATTCATTATCATGTGTCTCATGCATTCCAGAGGCATCGTGTCTGCATTCGTACCATCAGCAGATTACGCGTCACTTCAGGCTGGTGACCGACGACTCTAGTTTAGACTTGTATTAGTGATGCAGTGTGCGTGTCTAGTGTGTCAGCTGGGCTCGCAATGTATGTCTGAGATGTGTGTCGAAGGGCTCTCGCGCTCCAGAGAGCTATGTCGTGAGGCTATTGTCGGTGGCAGCATGGGGCTGCGTGTCTGACTATTCTGACGAGGATCTCACTCTCTCGCTGGTAGTGTGTATAGAGAGATGTGCGTGCTGAGTCTACACGCTGGGCTCCTTGCGCACATGAGAGTCTACTCTGACCTGCTTCCTGTATTCTAGCGCAGATAACATGCGATGACGCAGTAGGCGGTGGTCATGACTCTAGTGAGTCCTGCCACCTAGATCTTGATAGCTCGCTGGCGTCCCTGAAAGGTGTCGGGTGATCTCGGCTGAGAGCCGGCGCTCGTGTATATGGCACTGCGCGCTAGTAGCAAGTGGCGACTCAGAGGATGAGTGATGGACCGGTTGTGGCGTGAGAAGACATGTTAGATATAATGTGCGCGCCTATGATCTAGCGTGTGAGTCTTGACTCGTGAAGATAAGCGGGCGAGCGACTTTATGCAGAGAGATATGTGTCACTACAGGTGAGTGATGTGTCTAGATGCATCACAAGAGTCTGGCGTGGGTTCGACTCCATCGAGTTCCGCTCAGAGACGCGTGAGTCTAGCCGGCAGTATGGTCGCGGTGACGGCGCTATAGTCAATAGGGCTGTACCATATGATATATCGCTGAGAGAGCTTGTGAGGTGGGCGCATGCGCTCATCCATAGACTTCTGTGCATCGCGGCTACTAGTGACAGAGGTCTTGCGCGCTGTGTGTTACACCCTTAGATAAGGGAGACCCTTCCCAAATAGCGTGTGTGCCTTTTCATTATGCACTGAAATATTTACCAGTATAAACTGAATTTGTTCCTAGATTTAGCTTTTCATGTATATCAATGAACTATGTGTGCTTTAGTTTGGTGTAACTTTATTTATGATAAGCTTTACATTGTGTAGGCATGGAGTAACAAAGGCTATGTTCACACGGCTCAAACTGCGGACGTATGTCACCTGTATTTTGCGCGCTACAGCGCTAAATACGGGGGTGAAATCGTCTCAGTCATTCGTAATCCAACAGTTCTCGTGTGTAGAGATCTATGGAATACGTCTGCACAATACAACGAACGGGCGAGATAGTGACACTGTGTCAATTACTAACGGCGATACGCGGGTGTGTGAGTATGAATGTCTATGGTCCGCGAGCTGCCCCACCCCCCCTACATAGCTAACATTGACAACGAAAGTAGATATTCCAGGCCCAGCAGGCTTGTGGCTACATTCCATTGTTAGGTTTTGCATCAAAACCTTACTTTTTTGTGTGGTCAGCTCACAAATTCTCCAATTGATTGAGTTATGGGGTTTGGGTTGGGCCACTTCATAACATCAAACCTCAAACTACAGTGGCACATAATGGACTTTAGGGTGCCACAGATATTTGTGTTCAGATGTATGCTATTGCCTTTCAAGTGTGCACCTATGCTTGCGTTTTTCAGAGTATTTTTTAGTATGTGCACAGCTTTATTACGTTTTGTAGTTCATTTGAGATTGGCAATCTACCTTGGTTTGAAGCACTCAGCTGCTATTGTGTTAATCCAGGGCAGGATAATCAATTGCTAGTTCTACCATCCCTGAAAGTTGCAGTCTGGATTGTCGCCTAGTGATGGAAACATGGTTTAGTGTAGGGAATCTCCTGCTCTGGGATCCCCTTGACGTTTTGGGAGGTGAGCTTAATGCAATCTTTGATCAAATACTGTAACTAAGAGTCCAGGTTTTTCATATTTTCCTTAGCAGTAAATGCATTTCCAATATTTCGTTTCCTCGTTTACTTAGTCTTGGTATGTAGTGATGGATATTTGTGTTAGAAGTAAGCTATATGCCTGTTTTACCAGTGTGCACCTATGCTTGCGTTTTTCAGGAGTATATTTTAGATGTGCACAGCTTACTACGTTTTGTACTTCCATAACAATCAATCTTGTTTGTATCGGAACAGAATGTTGCATCACATGTTTTACAGTCTGACATACAGTATTCTGTTGCTTGAATTCAAGTTTATGGGTTCATCTGACAAACTGTCTGTGGCCTTTTTTAATTCATAAACTTTTTATTGGTCAGATATAAGTGTACAATCAGAATACAGTAAATTCATTTTATCACAAGAACAACCAGCCACCTCCCAAATCCATCTCCAGATCAGAACAGTAAACATCCATTACAATCACATAACAGTACAAATAGTTCCTGTCATAATAAATAATTGTACCTGGCTGTAGGCGGCCTCCATCCACACAAAGCCACTACAGACGCAATCCCAGAACGTCTATACCGAGATCCCCAACACTCTATGCCTAACTAAGTTCGGTGAAGCAAGACAGAAGTTTCCAGCATTTTGCCATATTTTATTATTCCTTAAATTTGGCTCCTATTTTTCCCTTAACCCCTTTACCAGCCGGAGCAGTTTTGGGGCTTCATGACAGAGCCAGTTTTAAAATCTGACATGTCACTTTATGTGAGAATAACTTTTTGACATTTTTACTATCCAAGTGATTCAGAGACTGTTTTTCTCATGACCATTGTGTTTAGTTAAGTAATACATTTTGTCCCAAAAAGCATAATTTTCTAAGTTTAAAAATTTTGGTGTAAGCCAGATAGTTATTCCACTTCAAAATAGTTTATAACTAGCATCTACCATAGTTTACTGTAGGTTGGCATAATTTTTAACAAAAAATTTTTTAACACATTAAGGCGGCTTAGAAATATAGTAGGAATTTTTCACATTTTCAAGAAATTTGCAAATTTAGAATTTTTAGGGACCAGTCCAGTTCTGACGTGCTTTGAGGAGCCTGTTGTTAGATCTCCACTAAATAACCCATCTAAGAAACTAGACCCCTTAAAGTATTTAAAAAAGCAATTTAAGAAATTTGTTGTCCTTTAGATATTTCACAGAAATTAAAGCAAAGTGGAGGATGAAATTTCAAAATTTCACTATTTTTCAGATTTTCACTAGTTATTCAATATTCCACTGGAAAAACAGGTGATGTGACCATGGAAATTGAGCTTAATATCGATTCCTCGATTCTGACATTTAGAGATAATCCCATATGTGGCCACTAATGGCGCTATTTGGCTCAACCACAGCCTCAGAATAGAGGAGCACCTACTGGACTCTGTGGTCTCATTTTCATTACAATTTTTATTTAGGAGCCATTTCAGGTTTGCGGACACCCCTAAGGTGCAAAACATAATAAACTCCTCTTTAAAACGGACCCCATTTGGAAGAAATACACCCCATACGGAAATATATAAGAGGTGCAGTGGTTATATCCGGCCCACAAGTGTATTGCACAAATTTTTTTAGCTTTCGGCTCTGAAAATAAAAAAAAAAATATTTTTTTTCCAATAATCTGCAATTTTAGCTGAACAATGTTTTAATTGTTACAAGGATCCTGGAAAAAAAGCACCCCTAATTGTGTTACGCAATTTCTTCCAAGTTCGGGCAATAACCTTACATGTGGATGTAAACTGCTGTTTGGGCGCTTGTCCAGGGCATACAAGGAAGGGAGTAGTATTTGGCTTTTGGCACGCAAATTTTGGTGGGGCCATGTCGCATATGCAAAGCCCCAAAAAGTACTAGAACAGGTGAAAACCTTCCAGAAGCTGCCCCATTTTGGATTCAACTCCCATCAGGGATCTCATCTAGGGATGTATTTTGGCATTTTGGGCGCAAGGCGTTCCGTAGTTTTTTTTAGATTGGGACATGAAAATGGGGGGAAAATACGCAGTTCATGCCATTGTTTTTGGGTTCATTTGTACGTATTTGCCATGACGGGATAAATGAACGGGTATAACTATACTATGGGGGTCGGTACAATTACACTTGATATAAAATTTCTATATATTTATGCTGTTTTATTACTTTTACACAATAGAAGTGACGTTTATAAAAGTTGCGTTTTTATGTTGTCCTATTCTGACAGCCATAACTTTTTTAATTTTTCTGTATACGTAGCTGATTGTGAGCTGTTTTTTAGAGCTGAGTTGATGTTTTTATTGGTACCATTACGGGGTTGCATGTGATGCTTTGATCACTTTTTATTAAGATTTTTTGTGAGGCATTTTGAACAAAATACAGCAATCCTGAGTAGTGTTTTTTATTTTCTATTTTTCTTACAGCGGTCACTGTGCAGTATAAATGGACATGTAGTTTTACTCAGAGGTCGATACGGTTACAGCGAATTACACAAATTTGTATATTTTTTTTAATGTTTTACTGCTTTTACACAATAAAAAAAAACCTTTGATTTGAAAGGAAAGAACGGTTTTGCATCGCACATAGTCTGAGAGCCGTAACTTTTTTATTTTTATGTTTATGGGAGCGGTATGGGACTTTTTTTGTGGGATGAGTGATGTTTTTTAATTGATATAATTTTTGATGGTCAAGACCTTATGATTGCTTTTAATTACGTTTTTTTGTAAGGAGGGTGAGAAAAATACTGCAATCCTAGCAGTATTTTTTATTTTTAATAGCGCTACCGAGCTAGTATCCGTGACAGTTAATTTTACTCTTTGGGTTGAGACTATTACGGTGATACCCTAATTTATATAGTTTTTTTATGGAAGGCAACAATTTTTTTTTTTTTAAAAAAGTGTTTTTATTGCGTAAAACAATATGTAGCATAGCTAATTGTTCTGATAGCCATAACTTTTAAATTTTTCCGTATACAGAGCTGCGTAAGGACTTTTTTTCGTGGGATGAACTGACGTTTTAATTGGCACCACTTTGATGTTGATATGAGTTTTTGATTACTTTTTACTTCATTTTATGTGCTGCAGGATGAACAAAAATCGCAATTCTGTTTTTTGTTTTTTTTTTTACGGAGTTCACCGTACGGGTTAATTAACATGACATATTTATGGGGTGGGTCGTTACGCACACGGCGATACCAAATATGGGTACTTTTTTAAAATTGTTTATCTTTTTTGGGGCGATTGCCGTTTGTATTACTTTTTTACAGTTTTTTTTTTAACTTTTTCACACTTATTTCACTTTTCCCCAGGGGGAATGTGTATGACAATCATACATTGTTCCATACAATAGGTGATCAGCTCCACAGTTTATAGCTTTGTATGGTCTCCATGGCAACATGTAGTCTCGCTGCCCACACGGCATTGTGGGCATTGTGACATCATCGGACAACCCGGATGCTGTCATTCAGCGTCCGGGCTGTCTGGTAAAGAGACCAGTGAGCACGTCTGCGGCGCTCACTGCGCCGGATCTTTTTTTTTTTTCTTTTTTTTTTTTCTTTTAAATTTGATTCCTATTTTTTTTCTTTTTTCTCGCGGGCAGCAGGGAGCTCACTTCTGCTGCTGAGCTTCAATGTCGCATCCACTATGTTCACGACATCGAAGGTTAATCCCCAGCGGCAGAGCTCGCATACAGCTGTGGGGGATGCGGCATGATGCAGCACGGTAATTACGCTGGTGCCATGCCAGCGTATCGCGCGCTACGCTTGTGAGCGAGCAAGATCGCCAATGACGTACCCATACGTCAATTTGCGGGAACCCCTACCCGACCTTGACGTATGGGTACGTCAAATGTCGGTAAGGGGTTAACAAACTCCTGTGCTAACGGAGGTTCTGCATCCAGCCATTTTGACGCTATTAACTTCCTTGCCATAAATAAAAGCCTAGGATATCGCGTCATTTTCTCAGCCTCTGAAAACAGTTTAGTCTCCTATGTATCCCAAAAATACCAAACCACACGGATTCATATCCATGGTAAATTTAAAAATTCGCTGGTTAATTGGACAATAAATAATCCAACATCGCTCTAGTTTAGTGACAATGCCAGAGATATGCATCAGAGAAGGCCGGGTGTACATGACACCTATTACAAAAGGTGAAGTCCCCTTATTCCAATTGTTATGCAGGATAGAGGAGTTCTGTAACTCGATGTAACTAAGAATAATTGAGAAATTTGATGCTGTTTACTCACTGAAATCAATGGTATGGGTTCTTCAGTTCTCCTCCCAAATATTAGGCTCTTTAGGCAATATCTCTACCCACCTACTACGTTAATTCATTGGGTTTCTAGAAAAAAAGTTTGCCAATAAAAGTTTATATAAAGTGGATATTAGTCCCTTCGCTGTTTTGATGTTTTTGACCCTATCTGTTGGAATAAACTTGGAATTATTTCGAATTGTGTCCGATTTTTCTGTGTTACAAGCGTGCCTAAGCTGTAAGTATTTGTATAGCCAGCGTCCACTGCCGCGTAAAGCAAATTCCCAACCTTTCGCAATTGCTGTAATAAACGTTAAGCACCCCTGATCTGTAAGCAGTTGATAGTGATTATATTGACGGCCTCTATGATGCCCATGAATCGAACCCCTGGAGCACAAAAGTTTCGGAGAACCAGGGGATATTCCAAAATTTGGTATAGGATGTGCAGACATGAAGTCCAAATCCATTTTAAATTTCCACCACAGCTTATGCATCAAATATAAAGTTGGAAACTTTTTGGAGTGTACTAAAAAAAAATTTGCCTCCAATTTACCATAAAGATTAGGAGATTTAAAATAATGGCGTAATAGTTTCAAGTTTAAGTCCTTATCACCCTCCCCATCCCAATCACTCATATATTTCAGTTGTGCAGCCAAGAAGTAAAGTGCTGAATTAGGAATTGCCAAACCCCCCCCACCTCCCTAGTCCTTTGCCAATTGCAGAGTTTCTAACTTTATCTGGGCATGCGTCCTGCCCCAAATAAGGACTTTAAAAATGGTATTGACTTTAACAAAGAATCTCTGGGGGGAGCAGATTGGTAGAGGTTATGTAGGAGGTACAACAACTGGGTCACCCAAAGCATTTTAACCAGATTTGATCTACCCGCTATTGATAATGATAATTTACGCCAGACAGCCAATTTATTTTTAAATTTAACAAGCAAAGGATCCAGATTCAACCCCCCCAAATTCCTGTAAATTCAAAGAAATATTTATACCCAGGTATCGGAAAGAATGGCACACTAGAAGTGGTATATCTCCGGGGAGAGTAAATTGATCCACAGAATCCACTGGCATAATGACAGACTTCCCCCAATTCATTTTTAACCCAGAGTAGGCACCATAGCTTTTAATTCGTTAACATTCCTTGGCATGAGCCACCGGTTATTAGCCAAAAAAAGGTGGATATCATCAGCGTATAAGGCTATTTTGTCTCCCAGCCTCCCTCTCCTAAAGCCTTCAATATGGGAGTTTGCTCTAATCTGAGCTGCTAATTGCCAGGGCAAACAGCAATGGGGACAAGGGGCATTCCTGTCTCGTTCCCCTTCTGAAATCAAACATCTCTGATTGTAAATTATTGCACTACACTTTAGCCTTGGGATCAGTATAAAACAGTTTAATCCAGGATATATATTTGTGGCCAAAACCCCATTTATGTAAAACCGCCCATAAGAATTCCCACTCCACACTATCAAAAGCTTTAGCAGCATCTAGAGAACAAATCAACCTAGCCCCAGCTTTATCAACAGAAAGCTGCAGGTTCAGGTACAGTCTCCGTAAATTATTGGACATAAATTATTGGACATATCCCTCTGTGGTATAAAACCCGCATGATCAGGATGCATGAGATCTGATACCACCGCAGTTAGTCTGTTAGCAAGCGCTTTAGCAGTATTTTGTTATTCCAACTGGGATTAGAGAAAAATGGGCTGTATGATTCAGAAGTAATAGATCTTTAATCGGTTTTAATTAACACTATTATTACCGCCTCTTGCATTGAAGCAGGTAACCTGTCCTGTGTCTTTACATCCTGAGAAACCTCAGACAATTTAGGTAACATCACCTCCCCAAATTGCTGATATATCTCTGTGGGTAATCCATCCAACCCCAGTGACTTATTATTTGCCAAAGTCTTAACTGCCATCTGTAGTTCCTCTAGACGTAGAGTAGCATCCAACGCCACTCGCTGCTCTGCACTTAACATGGGAAGATCTATACCCTGTAAATATTGTTGAATCTGAGAAGGGGAAACCTCAAGCCTTGATGTGTTACAGTGTTTATAAAATCCCCAATATTCCCCTAAACATCCAAGGGTTCTGTCATTTAAGGCGCCTGAGGCATGTTGTTGAGGCTGCGTATAAACTGAGGCCCCTCTGGGAATTATTGATAAGCGGCTAAAGTAACGGGCCTTCTGCTCCCTCACCAAAATAAGGTTTGCTTTTAAAAAATCATTTATTTCAGCGATTCTAATAAAAATGTGGTTATGCGTATCCTGCGGCCTTACACAGTTCCTCCCCGGCTTGTGGAGTGTGTGAGCAAATCTAATCAATTCTCAGCATCATTTTACTGCTCAGGATAGTTTTTTAAGCTGCTGGGCGGGGGTGACACATTTTAATCTTCATGGTGCTAATTTCCCGTGTCAGCCCCCCTCTAAGTCCCACACTAAGTCTATAGTCCCACACTATACTGATCGGAGCTGAGTCCACATTCATCTGAAAGAATTCCTCCAAATCTGACACCAATTTAACTGTATCCATTAGGGGCAGCCAGAGAGCATTAAATCTCCATCGCTTTATATTTCCTATTGATAAATCAGGAATTTTAATCTGTATCAGAATTGGCGAATGATCAGAAATGGACCGCGTACTTAATTTTAATTACCATTTGACATAGCCGCTGATTACCCAAAGCCATATCTATTGTAGACAATGTGTTATACGTACTAGAATAACATGAATAGTGAAACTCATTAGGGTGTTTAGCACGCCAGATGTCTACAGGTTTCAACTCTCCAATGATGTGTCCAAATGGGGTCAATGCTGAGGGTAGTAGTACATTATTTGCTGATAATTTATCCCAATGTGGGTCCACAACAGTATAAAAATCCCCCATAATAAGAACTGGGATATCAGGATAACCATTGACAAAATTAAGCACTGCTTTAAAGGTACTGCAGTTATAAAGTGGAGGTGTATAAATGTTTACCAAAACAAATGTATAAGTGTATATTTTATAGTATACACACCCTACCCATTACTACTTCCCTCTCCTGTCTCTCTCACTAGCCAAAATTCAAAAGGAATGGATTTTCATGGGGATAACTCTTCTAACCCTCCCCTAGAATACATCTAGTAAGCCTACGAGAGTGAACCCCCCCCTCACCACTCCCCACTGCCCTTTAAGCCATTGTACTCTATCTGACACCAAATGTGTCTCTTGAATTAAACGTATAGGTGGCTGATACTGGGAAAGAAAATTAAACATAGCATATCTTTTGTGTGCGGTCACTCAGTCCCTGACCATTCCGGAGAGCAGTGTTATCTTATCCGCCATCTAACCCTCCTGTTTCCATTAGGACCAAAGTAACTATAACTGCCAATATGATGGATGGAAGCTGCCCGACTTGCCCCACAAAGTAAGCAAGAACATTCTGGAGACAGATACACCCTCCCCCCCCTCAGAGATAAACATGTAAACCAACAATTGTAAAACATTACAAAAGACAAGAATATGAAAATGTGCAAAATTATAAACAGCCCTAAAATGGGCTCAAGTCCTCCATGCAACCGGAAGTGAAGGCCACAGTTAATGCATAGAAACAAGATAACAGTTCCCACTCCTAAAAGTTTATTTTAATAATGAAACCTAGTCCGGGTTGGAGCAGGGACGAAAAACAAATAAAGCAAGGAAATCAGAGAGGGGACAATTGAAGGAAAATACGTGTACAGTGGTGATCACTTATCTCCCACGGAATCCTCTGGAAGCTGCGCTTTGATGGAGGATTCATTCCTTGGTCGATCCTCTGATAGCGTCTCTTGAGTTTACAAAGCATGCGTAGAGTTAAACGCCACCACTGGGAGTCTTGCTGGAATAACATGGTTATTGCACCCGAAGCGACAGTGATGCCTCTTGACATCTGGAACTGCGTTCTTCTTTTGGAACCTCTGTAGAGAAATGCAGGATAGAAGGAGATCGACAGCCGTACACCATGACGTCTTGCTGAAGGCACGCTTTGTGCAGTATAGTGTCTCTGTCTTTAAAATGCAGCAGCTAAACCGGCACTGATCTAGGCGGGGCCCTTGGAGGTAATGGGCGCATCGGGACCCTATGCACCCTCTCAACTGCAACATAGAAGTAAAGGAGTCCTTTCAAAGATATTAGTGAGGCAAGGTGTCTCAAAGAAGCTCTGATGGGGTTTAGGGGCCCTCTGTTTTTTTCGGGACTCCACAATGCGCACATGTATCTGCGGAACGATTCTCCAGGTCATCTGTCTTGCGCGAGTAGCGCCTTAATCATCTGAGAATGCGACTCACAGTCCCACTGCAAAAGGAGTAAAAATTTTTTTTTTTTTTATCTCCTCCCAGATCTCTGATTCTGATCTCAGCAGCTTTCACCCAATCAGCATATCGCTGCATATCGTGCCGCATAATATTGATATCCTTTTTAAGACCACCAACTTGTGTAGTCAGGGCGGATAAAGCAGTATGGCATTGGTTAACAGCTCTGGAAGCACAGCTATTATGTGTAGGATCCTCTGTATCCTGCTGTGCTTGTGAACTCGGAGTGACCGGTGTAGTTGTTTTAGGTCTGCTCCTGTATGCATGTGCTGGCCACTTATCTCTCCCTCTGCTCCTTGCCTGTCTGTCACAGCTGCTGTATGCATCAGTCCAGCATCCTGCTGTTGCCTATTGGGAGACCCTATGCTAGATGAAGATGTAGCATAGTCCTGGGCATATAGGGATAACTTAGCCAGTGTCCACTGCGGTACCTCTGCTTGCTTCCCCGCCGTTCTCGCAGCGCTACGCGGTCCCTGGGCGCCTTCTTGTTCAGCCCCACTCTCCACTTTTGGTGGCTCCTTGTTGCGGTGGGTCATCGCACTGCAGGTCTGGAAAGTGACCAGAATACTCCGGTGAGTATGAGAAACAGATCTGCTTGTTGTCCACGGAGTTTGTAAGTCCTGTGCCTGCTCCAACACAGGATTAACAGGAGCTAGTGCTGGAGCTCCTCTCAAATGCTGCTTCTCAGTATGCCGGTCAGGCTCCGCCCCCCACCTGTGGCCTTTAAACCCAATAAGAACAATCTTGCTCTCATCTGTCAATAGAATGTTGCGCCACTTCTCATTAGGCCATTCTTTGGTACTGTAATCTTTTCAAGACATATTTTTTCAGCTATAGTTCTTTACAAGGATTTCTAGCTAATAGTTTGGCTTCACGTAGGCTTGTAGGATTGTTGCAATACTCACAGATAACTGATAATCTTCTTTCATCCCCCTGGAGTTCATCATTGGATGCTTGTTTGCCATTCTTGTTATTTGGATGGTATTATTCCTTTTCCTACCACACATTTCTGGTTTTGTATGCCATTTTAAAGTCTTGGTGATCTTTTCAGCAGAGCAGTCAATTATTTTATGCACTTCTTGATATGTTTTGTCATCTCCAATCAACTATTTGATCAAAGTTCAAATATCTGGAACCACAAATCCTCGGTACTATTACTCCTTGACCCACTGACCCATCTGTACTCCATTGAGTATGGGCTAAACCCAGCCGACCTACCATACATTGACCACCACACCTTCTTTACTAAATAATTGAGATCTGTTTCTTCACCAAATGAAGGACCTCACTAATTGAAGTCCAACTGCTATCAATTTGAACACCTGTCATTCATTAAATGAAGAGTGAAGAAATCAGGCGATACCTTTTTTGAGGCTAACTGAGTATATTTGATGGTGAGCTTTCGAGAGTACCACCAAACCCATGATGTACCTCCGTTATATCGATGATATCCTTGTCTCGGACTGCAGTTGAGGAGGCCCTACTTCAATTCCATATGACTTCAATAACTTTCACCCCACCATCAACCTTAAGCTTACCTATTCAGAGAGCAGTGTTCTCTTATGACTGAAGTATTTTAACCCCTTCAGGACCTGGGTTTTTTTTTTTGTGACACGTTCGCTTTTCCCTCCTCGCCTTCTGAAAGCCATAACTTTTTTAATTTTCCACCTACATAGACACATGAGGGCTTTTATTTTGTGGAACAAGATTTTCTTTTTAATGGTGTTATTCACTTAACTATGAATATACTGGGAAACCGCAAAAAAAAATTCCAAGTGGGACAATTGTAAAATAAAAAAAACGTATTTTCGCCATGTTTTGGGTGATTTGCTTTTACGGCATTCAATCTTCGGTAATATAATGTGTTACCTGTATTCTACAGGTTGTTAGCATCCGGAAATTTACCAAACATGTAGGGTTTCCGTTATGTTTTGGTACCGTAAAAAAATTCCAAACATTTTCTATTTTTGACATTTGCGCCGCGGCGCCATTTTTGTGCGACCAATAACATTTTTGTACTAACACCTCGGACGTCAAGTGAGGGTGAATTTTTTTGGGGGCTGAAGTGTATTTTTTTATCGCTAGTAGTTTGGAATGCATGCGACTTTTTTGATCATTTTTATTCCATTTTTTGAGTGACGAAAAATGACCAAAAAACGCAATTTGGGTTTGGAATTTTTTTCTTCTACGGTGTTCAGCGTACGGGATAAATGATGTTATATTTTTATAGATCAGACTTTTTCGGACGCGGCGATACCAAATATGTGTAACTTTTTTGTACTTTAAAACTTAATTTTTTTTTTTTTTTTATACTGTAACATTTAGTCCCCCTATGGTGCTTGACTACTAGGGGGCGCGATTGTTAATACAACCTAATGCATTGCATAGGGAATGCATTTAGGGTGTACAAAGATGGCGGTTTTCCCCACTTCCTGTCTGCGGACGGAAGTGGGGCAAACCGGCCCGGGTAAGTGACGGGAGCCTTCACAAGGCTCCCCACCACCATGCCCGGTTGTCGGATCGGCGCAGCATAGCTGCGCCAGTGTCGATGACCGTACCGATCGGGGCGCGGCACCGATCGCCGTTCAATCAGACGCCGCGGCCATTTGTGCCGCGGTGTCTGATGGGTAAAACAGCGCCAGCGGGCGGAGCCACCCGCCGGCGTGTTACTGTGGGTGTTAGCGGGGGATTTGTGCTAACACCGGCGGCCCGTGCGGGGGGGGTCGCGGAGCGATCCCCCTGCAAAGCCCTTAGTGGCCCTGGGACGTACTCATACGCCCAGGGTCGTGAAGGGGTTAAATACAAATACTAAATACTTTCATCCCAAAGTATTTTAAATACAAATAATAAATACTACTTCAAAAGTATTTTCCAAATACTAAAATACTTGAAAAATTTTAAAAAAAAAATGAAATAAAAACAAAAATGGAACAATTGAACATAGCTAAATGGAAAAGAACTTTAAGTGTTTTCCAAAATTTAAAAGTTATTTACATTATTGAAGTTATGTGCTTGTTTGTATTCAGAAAAAAAAGGTTTTCAAATGTTTTGTCCTAAGGTGGTTTTTTCGGTGAGAAAATTACCCCCGTCAAGAAAATAAGCGTTAAATGGAGTGTGGGGGTATCGCACTTTTTAGTCAGTTGAATGCATATTTGTTGTGAGGGATTTGTTCAGAAGTAATTTGATGTTTTTTTTCTTCTCAAAATATTGGGGGGCACTCGAGCTTAGGATTGGCCCAGTCCTTGTGGTCCACTGTCAGAGGAGTTTCCATGTCTAAATCACTGAAGTCAAAGAAGGTGTGAATTGTGTTTGTTTGTTGTTTTTTCTTCGGGGTTTCCCTAATTGTCCTGTACCTCAGTTGTTTTTTTCCTTTTTTCCATTTTTTCGGCCTCCAATCGTTGCCGTTTGCAATAAAAACGTCCGGGTTCTTTGGGAAACCATTCAATTTGAAGGATGGGTGAATACGCCCGAAACGACGAAAGGGCGACTGTATGTTGAACGTAAGAAAATTGCGAGAAAGGGTGTTTAAAATTTAAAAGTAGTGCTTCGACAAAAATTGCTTTTGAGTTTTTTTTTTTTTTGGGTGAGCAATTTTTCTGAATTTGCAAAATGGGTTTCATGAGCATCCCCGGAACGCTCCCTTTTTGATTGTAATAGGTCCAAACCCCTTGCAATGGCTCCCTAATGGATTTTATGGTGTAGCAACTCCAATTCCGGGGTTGAAACTGGAAGTTTCAAGGCTGTCATATTTAGTAAATTTGGGGGTCCCCGTTTTAGGAATCAAACGACAGACGCGTCGTACTTGAGTTCCCTCTGTCTCACCCCGGGGGGTTTTAGGGAAAATCCCGTGACAGAGTTTATGAAGTCTGAGGTCTTTTACTGTGAGATCCCAAAAACCAGGTTTTTTGCATTTAGCAAAAAATGGCCGGTACGTTTTTTTTTACCCAACCCGATCCTGTAGTGCTTGTAAAAACGTTTTTGACGTGGTTGTGGCAAGCAAATTCAAAAATGTGGTGTTGGGTAGTGTTGAGCGATTTTTTCGACAAAGTTGAAAACGGCAAAAATTTTTATGGTGATGAAATTTCCAGATAGGATAATTTAAAGGTTAAAAAACTGGCTCACTATTTAAATCGGCTTTTTCGGCCTTTTGTAATTTTTTTTGGGGGCCAGCAAATCAGATTACAGAATAGAGCAGGGGGAGATGTGTGTGCGACGTCTGACTGGGGGTGGGGGTTGGTTGCGGTTGGCTGGAAAAATCACATGACCTCGTTTTACATTAAACAGCGTTTCCCGTTTTAGCCCCATGTCTCTCAGCGTCTCATAGGGTAGGACCTGCGCTTGCCTGTGGCCAAAAAACTCACGAAATTAGTCTATTTCTGCACAGGAAACCCCTATATTAGCTGTGTCCCCTTTCCAATTTAGTTAGATTAGAGATTTGAGATTTTATGTAGTTAGCTAGAGAATTTTAAAGCGCATTACCGCGTTAAAAATCCACGGCGGTGGGCGGGGGGGGGGGGGGGGGCCCGGGGCGAACACAACAAGCTCTATCTATAAAGAACACTGGATATAGTTCACCAAGACTTAGTGTAGACATTGTAGTGGAATATCTTTATTATTAACAGTTTGCTATTGAAATATTTCCTGGATATTGGGCAGCCTGAACTTATATTGCATACACATCATTTCTAGTAACTGCAGGTCTCTTTGTTTGCTGCAAAACTCCTCTTTTATTATCAGTATACATTTCAGATAGGTGTTCATTTTCAATTTTACCCATTACACCTGTGACTGTTGATATATCCACCTTGCAGTTAAATTACAATACAGCAATCTTGTAGTCAGCACAGGTTGTTTGTTGCCAAAAATACCGTGTATCGTACGAAAACATCACAGTGCGTGTTTTTTTACTTTTGCACACCAGCATTGTTCATTGACGCAGCATCACGTAAATCTTAAAACAGCAATTCTATATTCACCACAGGTGAATTGAAAGGTGCAAAAAATACCGTTTATATACCAAAACATAACAGTTACGTGTTTTTTGACTTTTGCGCACCAGCATTGTTCATTGACGCAGCATCTACGTAAATCTTAAAACAGCAATTCTATATTCACCACAGGTGAATTGAAAGGTGCAAAAAATACCGTTTATTATATCAAAACATAACATGTTCGTTTTTTTTGACTTTTGCGCACCCAGCATCTGTTCATTGACGCGAGCATCTACGTAAATCTTAAAACAGCCAATTCTATATTCACCACAGGTGAATTGAAGGGGCAAAAAATACCGTTTATTATACCAAAAACATAACAGATCGTGTTTTTTGGACTTTTGCCCAGTCCAGATTTGTTGATAGACACCTTGCAGTTAAATTTGAATCCAGCAATTTTGTTTTGATTAGAGGGATTTGAGAATAGCTGTGATTTGCCGTCTTTTAATAAGAGACTTTCCAAAACTATTCCATACCTTCTCAAATTTTTATTTTTCTGAACATGGAGCGAAATGCAGGTGGTAAGCGAGCAAAGAGGGGGGTAGCACATGGAGGTAGAGGTACGAGAGAAGGTGCTCCTTCCAGTGCTGGCGACAACACGCATGCCAGCGGATCGTCAGTTGCAGGACCGTCAGGCCTGTCATCGCTGGGTCAGGGCCCTGTGAATCTAAGTAACGAACATCGTCGCCAATCTGTCCTTCAGTGGTTAATGCAACCTGCATCTAGCAGTCTTACCTCCTCGTCCTCGCAGTCACGGCCACAAATGTCGTCATCAGCATCATCAGCATCCGTCCAACATGAAGCAGCCCAAATGTCAACTCGTGTACCCACCACTGTGGATAATCCATTGTCTGAAGACCTCTTTGATGACAAAATGCGGTTGGGGTCAGAAGGCATGTTAAAAGATCAAGAGAATGATTTAGTCTGCTCTGACGCCCAGTTACTGATGCCATCAGAGGAGGTGAAGGAAGCGGTCCCAAACCAAAAATCCCGGGCGGTCGGGCAACGCCTTGCATTTACCCCTTGCTTGTAGCCCGCAGTTCTGGATGCAGAAAGTCAGGAGCCCAAAGCACCTGTGTTGATGATGTGTTTTGATGACGCTTGCGGACCCATCCGGTTTTTTCGCGAATTTGCTTGCGAGCGCTTTCAGTGGACGAGGGGGAAAAGACTTGGGGTTTGTTAAATTACGGGTCCCGCCACAAAAGGGAGAGGGCGGTCCAGAAGCCCGCTGATAGTTTCCCGCCGCCCGGTCGCGCAAACCCCGCTCCTCGCTTATCGCCGTCAAAAAGGTCCGGCCCTCTAAAGCCTGGGCTTCTTTGAGCAAGCCTTGTTTAACCCAGCGATGTCATATCCCGCCTTTCCCGTAAAAGCATAAGTGAGGCAAGAACCTTAAGTTGTTAACCAACCCAAAATGTCTAGTCACATGCGCGAATGATGAGTTGAAATGGAGGGAACACTTTTGGGGGGGGCCAAAAAAGGCCAGGGGCCGACGCCGGGCCCCCAACCATTGTCACACCCCCGTTGCCTCCTCCTCCCCGCCACCACCCAAACGTTCCCCAAATGCCCTGTCTTCAGAGTCATGCAGGGTCAGCTCCGTTCAGCCCCCCCGTCGCCCGGGGGTAACCACAGCACCCCCAGAGCCCATCCCACCTTCTCCTTCGCCAGTTTTAGACTGCACGCCGACAGGGCCAGTCTAGCAGCCAGCCCTTTTGTTTCCCGGTTTGGGAGCAGAAGAAACACTTTAACCCAAACCTCCCAAAACCAAAACCCCCTGTCGGCATTGCCAGGCTTTCGGCCTTTGGAAAAAAGTTGCTTTCCCTTGGTGGACACAGTGGGGTTCCGCCACGGGATGGCTCTCACCCACCCACTGTAACCCGGCCCCGGGTCATGCTGTGGCACAGGACGTTTTGTCAATGTCCAGTTCAACTAAAATGGGGGTTTAAAGACTCCTTTTTCCGGCATTTGTATCTGGGGGTCGACAGGTTTAAGGTATATGTGGCCCAGGGGCAGGGCAGTATATGTCAGTTTAATAAAAGGTGGTTGAAAACATTTTTTTCGGCATTTTTAAATCTGGGGGTTTTGGGAGGTTTGGGGGGTCTGCTGCGTTCCCAAAAAGGGATATTCAAGTCAGTTAAAGTAACTGATGGGTTTAATCAATGCCTTTGGCACTTTTTAAAATTTTTGGGTGTGAGGTTTAAGGGTCATGTGTTGGGACAAGACGGGATGTGAATGGTCTGTGCTTTTTTTCTGTGACTTTTAAACCTAAGTGTGTTGCCTAAGATGTAGCACGTATCCTTTTCTGTTTTTGGATGTTAATTTCGCTTCTCCAGCCCTTGTTTGGGTGTAATAATGAAGGTGTTGTTGCTCTCCATCAGACATTTATGATAATCGCTCATGTATCGATGTCACTATCGAAAAACCCTTATCGATAGCGGCGACTATCGACTACTCGCTCCGATCTCGATAGCCAACGCAATCGAATCAACACTAGTGTGGGACCTTAAGTGCTGAGGAGGATAATGGCGTCACACCAAGTCATCACCATTGCAGAACGATAAAAGTTGGTCATGTGGCATTTACAGGATCTTAAGTACCTCCATGGCCCCCCCCCACCCCCCCCCCCCCCCCCCCCCCCCCCCTTGCCTCATCGTAATAGCAGTTAACCCCATCATGTCCCTCACATGTAACCCCCTGTGTTGCCTCAAATAATAGAGTTACTGATATGTGAGAGACATGGGGAGTACTACAAAGAACCTTTAATTATGAAGATACCTAAATTATTACACTCAATGTCTTCACATATCAGTAACTCTTATTGAGGCACACAGGGGATTAATGGTGATGGGACATATGATTGGAGGGTAACTGCTATTACATATGACGCCACATGGAGTACGCTCCAGATGCGTTTTGTGTGAGGTCTAGCTGTAATGCACATGACCAGAACTTTTTATATCTGGATGACAATACTAGAGTTTACCATTTTTTTTGTGTGGTAAAATTAGGCCTCGGCTTAATATCCGGTTCGGCTTATAACGCGAAGTATAATACGTAATTTTACGGTACATTAATGGATTACGTGTAGCGACTTGATAGGATCGGGCAGGGATAAGTTAAAAATAATAAAGAGTAAATCACGTTTGTATATTGAAAGCTTCACTGCAAAGCTGGAACTGTGCTATGATTTGTATGAACACTTAGCGCTGGAAATTTTCTTCTGTCGCAGACGCGCACTTAATATATTTGGAAGGTGGGAGTGACGGAGAAACGAAGTAGAAGTGTGATGATGTGAACTCTAGGTCATGTTGTTTTTTTGTTTAAGGGCTGGTGTAAGGCGGGTTATTTAAATTACAAAATTTTGTTTTTGAATTTAGAAAGTAATTAAAATACTTAAAAAATACTTCCTAAAAAAATATTTTTAATACAATACAAAATACTGAATAAAAAAAAGTATTTTGATTACAAAAATACAAATACCATGACAAGTATTTTCACATTTACTATTTTAATTCTTGTATTTTAAATTACTCCCAAACACTGTCAGAGAGCAAAAATTCGCTCTTCTCGGATACCACAATACACATCGAAGGACCAACGGCTACTCACATCAGTGTACCAACAAACCCACAGACTCAGAAGGGTCATTCCTCAGAAGAAATGAAGCTCCCACCCCTCAAGCAACACAAAAAACAATCCATAATATACAGACATACGATCAATCATGTATTTGCTCCGACATGGACGCATGACTGGATAAGCATCTCATGGATCTGAGTGACGAAATTTCCTCCAACTGAGATACAAAACCAAAAGTGACGGACAACCAAATAACAAAGCAGCAGCCATCAACAGAGACAATTTATTACATACAAAAAGAACCCAGAATGAAGAACGAGTGCCCCTGTTGTCACGACAACCCACAGCTGGAGATCCTACGAAAGATTACCAAACTTGCGGCGTATTATTGTCCGGAGTGCCCTGAAGGCCCTAACTAAAAATGGCACCTCACCTTGCCTGCAAAACGGGTGCAGGCACATCCAGACCACTGAAAGTGTTACATGTTCCTCAGCTGCAGGTGCAGAGATCAAGGGGACTATTTCCTGCTGGTTTCCAATGTGGTGTATCGGTAATTGTGTGTGCAATGTCCCACCACAGGCATCTATGTGGGGGAAACAGGCAGCAGAGAATCAGTAGCGCATGAATTCACACAGATTAACCATTAGCAACTAAACAGAACTGGATCTCCCAGTGGCCACACATTTTTCAAAGAGGACCACTGTATTGAAGATTTGCAGATTGTGGTTTTAAAGGGGACCATGTGTTAATGGATGACACAACGGGAAGGAAAAGGAATGGAATATAAGTTAATGCACAAAAACTTCAAAACCCTGCAGAATGGATTAATATTACATCAGGACGTGTTATGTCACTAACAATGTGTGAACAAAAAACAAGGATGCAAAAACTGCAAACAGTCAGCTCACCTGGTGTGTAGAATACATGAAGAGAACACCGGGATAGGTAGTGAAAGCTCACTCCAGGAAACAAACAGGGATCAATTGAATATATCCCAGGTTGCCCTGTTCTAGTTTAAATGGAAGATCGTTCAGGCTTTACTTCGAGAGTAGATTAAGAAAGTCCAAAACATCTGTAGGATGACAATACACTATAGTTGCTTGGATGGCCGAACGCGTTGTCGGAGACGTGCGGCTCCTCTATTATGCATACAATATGAAATTACAGATGGTTTAAATAGTACCGACCTACGTGTCACGTGAGTACCTCACATGAGTTGACGGCACAAACAATGAAAACATTAATTAAAACAATCAATAATGGACAATGACGTTAAAGCAAACAGAATAGCCGGACATAAATTGGTCGAGAAAGGATTAATGTAATGACACATTAGATCATGAACGTTTGTTGAGGCCATTGGGAAATTGGTATCTAAATTTAAAAAATCCCACCATGCCGCACGTTCCCGTAAATTTTTTCAGATGGTCACCCTCCATAGGTGGTTTAGAGACTGTTCTATTAACCTGTACTTTAAATGTCGTTGTCATCTAACCATGGTGCACAGCAGGGAAATGTTTGGATGCCATAGAGATGCTACATTTATCTGTTTTCTTGCCTGTTCATACAGGTAGGTCTGCGGATCCGTACTTTAAGAGAGCAGGTATGTACATCCCACTATTGTTTTTTGGACACAGATGCAAGTAATCAAATAAACAAACGTAACTAGTGTTACAATTGATACATGAGTTATATGGCTAAAAAAAGTTCGAGCACTGGAGTGATGGAGAAAAAAAACTCTTTGGAAATAGATACGCTTGTTTCATGTAATGCACTGGAATGATTACATCTGGAACATACCAGTGGTGGGATACCCACATTTGTTGACGTATCATGGGTGTAGTTAGGATAAGAGGACTGGGGAAAACAAACGGTGATCTTAGGTGTTTGTCCACCTTTCTGGAGACAAACGGACATTATCCGAAGATACAAAGTCTGTTTAGACGGATGTTGGCTTCAGTAAAATGGGAAGATATTTCATTACTATATTACAGATTTGCTTGAATGAGGGCTGAATAGTGTGGTGGAAAAGGTAATTGCACCTTGTTTTGATAACTCATTTGTTTTTGTTGTGTTTTTTGTTTATAAGAGCTCTTTTCAGGATCAACTGCGTCTAGCATCCTATCATTGGTTTTTTCTAATAGCCATTAGTGGATATCCTCTTCTGGACATATTTAGGTTAGTTGTTTCTCTGCATGTAGTGTTCGGTAACATCAGATGGAATAGAGCAATTTCATTTGATTCGAATTTGGCTCACCATAAGGTATGCCAAGATGTACATGGACGTGGATGATTGAAAGTGGCATGTAAGAATGGTGTTCCTAGACGAATATTTTTCCTGTAGGGAAATATTTAATTTTGGATTTGGCTACAAGTGTGGATATCCAGAAATGTATGCTGTTCCTTTTGCACTCCAAAGGTGAATGCATAAATTCAAGCCGGTTGTCGTTAACTTTATAGTCCAAAATTATCCAGTCCTCCATGGATCCGCCCCCCACACCAGGTGAGGTCGTCTATATAACGATCATTACCACCTGATGTGGGGAGAGACAGGGAGAAGAAGGGCGGAAAAAACATGGGTATCTCTCCTCCCAGGCGGACATAAATATGTTCGCAAGGAAGGACGGAGGAACCTGGCCCCCATAATCAACGTCACGCAACGCTGCAGATAAAAGGATCCATCGAATGGTAAAAATAATTATGTGGAGTCATAAGGTACTCGTACACATGATAAGAAATTTAATTAAAGATTGAAGAATACGTGGTAAACGTTCGCAAATGTTTTCAAGTGATATCGATTGGCTAGCTGAGTGAGGAATGGAGGAATACAGCGCAGGTCACTCACAAGAAACCCATGTACGTATGTGGACAGTCCCAATCTCTACCTTTTTTGGCATCATGAGGTCTGTTCCACTGAGACCTGACTTAGATATCTTTGATGTGGCCGGAAGAGACCCCACCTGAGAGGCACTAAGGGACTGGTTGGAGTGAATCTAGCACGACGCGTAGATGGCTCACAAAGAGAACAAATAGCCTGAGCCATTCTGAGTGGTGTCGCATGGGTGGAGGATAAAATAAGATATCCGCGCTATGAAACCACTTGGAAAGGTAGTGGAAAATAGGGAATTAGTGGGATTCTTCACGAAGAGCATATTCTGCGTATAGAGTGCTTGTTGGATTTTTGAGCTCCATTTTAATTCCTTCATTAGGACATATTGTAACAACTTGAAGAGTGTGCGTGGGGTTGGTCTGACTTCAAAGGTGGATTGGTTTTTTCGTCTTTTCCTTAACAGGATTTAGTCATTTAGGTTTTTTGTTAAAGATCCAGAGTTATAAAGAACAATGGCTCCTCCCTTGTACGCTGGTCGTGATTTAGGAGATCTCTATTATCTTTTAATTCTTGTAAATGCTATTGTGTCAAATTTACCCGGTTAATTTTCTTTTGACACAGTGTGAGTCACATTTCGGCTTTTGAGAATTTTTTTAGATCTTTTTCCATTAAGTCCTTGAAACAAATATAGACACAAGGGTTCTAGATTGAATCGGATAAAACTCTCTGTATTGCTATCGGATAGTTCCGGCCCACAAGGGGTGGTGGTCGAAAGTGTTACCTGCACCTGCTTAAATCACGTAACTTGTGAGAATAATAATTTTCCTGAAAAGTAATAAAAACGGTCTTAGTGGATCAAGAGGAATTTATTATTGTATTATCTTCTATATCAGATGTATCCAAAATATCCCCACCCAGACAAACTGCTTCACTACGTGAAACAATGATTTTTGTAAAGTCAAAAGTTCTTTGCAAATTAAGGTCCAGTATGGTTTTGTAGACAAATTAATAATCTTTCGCTGGAACAAAACTCAAGCCTTTGGACTCACAGATTAACTTGCTTGTCGTTATGATGTAGCTTGATAAATTCACTATTGGACTGTTCTAAATATCGATAATGTGGATACTTGTTTCTTTTTCTTAGATTTATGTTTTCTGCCCGCCCACGCCGCTGCTCCGTTTATTTGGTAAGACCTTCTTTTTGTTTTTTGTACTGTTTGCCATTTGATTTGGAATTATTGGCCAAGTGCTCTGAAGTGGAAGCATCAGATGTGTCATCAGACGTTGCATATAACCTTAAATCTTCGGAAGTGTCCAAGTCTGGGAATGTTACTCTGTTTGGACCAGAGTGAGACTGACTGCGATTCTTTTTTTTTTTGATTTGAAACGGTGGTTTTAAATTGGTTTGATTTGTGATTCCACCTATTAAAACTGTTTTTTCTATCGTAGTCATTGTATCACCAGGCATAATTTTTGCTTTTATAAGTGGAACTCTATTACTCGTTCCGTTTTTTTCATATTTGCCAGGATTTTGTCATTAGAGATTTTGTTATCTGCTGGTAGGATTCTTTCGGAGCCAAGGCCTCTCTTAAGGTCGCAATTTCGGCGTTAATTGTGGTACGTAAATCCTCTTCGTAATTAATGAGCAACTTCATTAGTTTCAGTGAGCATTCAGTAAGTTCCAAGTTCCATTTGTCCATGAAATCTTTATCTGATATATGTGTTGGAAATTTCCGAATGCGCAACCCCCGCGAGATCATACGTTGGTTAACATAGTAGGACTCAGAGTGGTCTGGTCCCACCATGTAATTATCAGTTCTTTAGTTCATTAATTTTTTAAGGTTGTTCATATCGGTTATTATATCATCAGAAATGCCTTCATTGCTATGTTCGGATCGTGAGAAAATGCGCGCTGCTCTCTCACGTCTGGCTGGCAAAGTTTCACACGTTGGATCCGAACCATTGGCCATGATGTTAATATGCTATTATAAACAATATATAGGGTGTTTAGTATCGCTCGGAACTACACATATAACGTAGTAAAAAGAGGTATGCAAGAGTCCTACAGGACTTCATACAGGGAGCACGACACCGCTTTCAAAGATATGGTAACAAAAAACAAGGATGCAAAAACTGCAAACAGTCAGCTCACCTGGTGTGTGGAATACATGAAGAGAACGCCCGGATAGGGTAGTTGAAAAGCTCACTCAGGAAACAAACAAACAGGGATCAATGCAAAAATCCAGGCGTCACACCTATCTAGTTTAAATGAAGACGTTCGTTCAGAGCTTTATTTGTTGATGAGTAGAGTTAAGACAGTAGTCCAAACATCGTGTTAGTGGATGACTCATACACTATGAGTCGCGAATGGTTTGGTCCGAACGCGTTTCGGAGCATGCCTGCTCCTTTATGTCATGCATACAATAATGAAATTACAGAATGGTTTAAATAGTAACGCCCTACGGTCACGTGAGTCCTCACATAATCTGACGGGCCAACCCCTGAAAACTTAATTAAAAAACCAATAAAAATGGAAAATAAAAATAGGGGGAAAATTCTTACAAAGGCTTATCGCAAGAGCTTGGGTTTTTCCCCCTTTTTTAATTCCTTCATTAAGGACATATTGAAAACGAACTTGAAAGAGTTTCGGGGGGTCTGATTTTAAAAGGGTTGATAGGTTTTTTCTTCTAACAGGTTTCTCATTAAGTTTTTTATAAAGACCAGAGTTCATAAGAAAAATGGCTCCTCCCTTGTCCCTGGTCTGATTAGGAGTCTTATTATTTTTAATTTTTGTAATGCTATTGGGTTCAATTTTTGGTTAAATTACTTTTGGACCTGGTGGGTCACTTCGGTTTAATTTTTTTAGATCTTTTTCCCTGTGCCCCTGAAACAAATCTAGAAAAAGGTCTAGATTGAATCGGAAAAAAAACTCTCATTTTTTCTCAGATAGTCCGGACAAGGGGTGGTGGGCGAAATTTTTACCTGCCCTGCTTAAATCCCGTAACTTTTGAGACTAATATTTTCCCGAAAATAAAAAAAAAAGTCCCCAAAAGTAATTTAATTTTGAAACAATAGACATACAAGAATTAGAAAAGATAATAGAGATCTCCTAACAGACCACCCGGACAAGGGAATAGGAGCATAGTTCTTATTGAACGCTGGTCTTTATAAAAAAACTTAATGAGGTAATCCTGGTTAGACGAATAAAACCTATCAACCTTTGAAGTCAGACCCCACGAATACTCTTTACAAGTTCGTTTGCAATATGTCCTTAATGAAAGGAATTAAAATGGGAGCTTATAAACCCAAGCTCTTGCAGATAAGCTCTTTGTGAAAGAATCCCTCTATTCCTATGTTCCACACTTTTCTAAGGTTCATAAAGGATCTATTCACTCCCACCATGTATCGACCCTAGTGGGCTGGCATTGGTCTCTTTGTGAGCAACTAGGGTCCCGTGGCTAGATTCCATTCCTCAGCCCTGTGTCTCTATTCCTGGGCACAATCAAAGATACTAAGGAGTTCGTGAAACATGCTATCAGGTAGAGATTGGGACCCCACATCGTTCATGGGTTTCTTGTGATAGTCGACCGCGCTGCTATTCCTCATTCATCACCAGCTAGCCTTCGTTATCCTTGAAAAATAATTTGGACACGTTTTACAACGTATTCTTCCAATCTTTATTAAATTTCTTATCAGTGTATGAGTACACTTTTGAATCATAATTATTTTTTCCTTCGTATGGATCCTTTTTTCTGCAGGTCGCGCGTGCGTTGATGGGGGCCAGGTTATCTCCTTCCTTGAGCGAACATATTATGGTTCGCCTGGGAGGGAGATACCTGTTCTGCCCCTTCTTCTCCCTTCTCTCACAACTTCAGGTGGTTGGTCATTATATAGACGACCTGATCCTGGTGTGCGGGGGGATTAAGGAGGACGTGGATAATTTTGGACTATACGTTTAACGACAACCCGCTTCTTGAATTTTTGCTTCACATTTGGAGTGCAAAAGCGAGAGCATACATTTCTTGGATATCACACTTGTAGCCATATCAATATTGAAATATTTCACTTCACGGAAACTATATTGCTAGGAAAACCTTTCTTCTTGCACTTCCATATTCCTCGTAATGTAATTTCGTGGATTTTACATTATGGTGAGCCATATACGAATCAAGAATTGCTCTATTCCATCTATGTTTACCACTACTCATGCAAGAAACTAACCTTAGATTAAGTCAAATGAGGTATATCCACAATGGCTATTAGAAAAAATCCAATGATAGGATTGCGCAGGTCCAGAAAAGAGCTTTAAGAAACAAAAACCACAACAAAAACAAAAAAAATGGTGTTATCAAACAAGGTGTGCTATTACCCTTTTCCACCACTTTCAGGCCCTCAGTCAAGCAAATATGTAATTTAGTAAGGGAAATATTTACCATTTTAACTGAGCCAAACTGCTCTGGAACTGATTGTATCTAGGATAATGTCCGGTTTGTCTCCAGAAAGGACAAACCTTAAGATCCCTTTTGTCCACCCAGTCTCTTTCTTACTTCACCCTATGATAACGTCAAACAATCGTGGTAATCCAACAATGCGCATGTTCAGATGTAATCATTCCAGGTGCATTACATGTAACTACGTATCTATTTCCAAAGAGTTTTTTTCCATCACTCAGTGCTCTACTTTTGCCATAAAATCATGTATCAATTGTAACACTAGTTACGTTGTTTATTTGATTAATTGCGATCTGTGTCAAAAACAATATGTGGGGTGTACTACCTGCTCTCTTAAAGTGCGGATCCGCAGTACACCTGTCTGGACAGCATGAAACAGTATAAATGTAGGCATCTCTATGGCATCCAAACTTTTCCGTGATGTGCCTATGGTGGATACAACGACATTTAAAGTACAGGGTATAGAACGAGTCTCTAAACCACTTAGGGGGGGTGACCATCTGAAAAAATTACGGGCACGTGAGGCATGGTGGATTTTTAAATTAGATACCAGATTTTCCCAATGGCACTCACAATACGTCATGTTTCATTGTGTCGAATATTAATCTTTAGTTCCAATTATTGTCGCTATTCTGTTTGCTTTTAACGTCATAGTCCATTATGGTTGTTTTTAGTTTTCATTGTTTGGCGTCGATCATGTGAGGACTCACATGTACCGCTTAGGGCGGGATTCGGGGTTACTATTTAAACCATCTGTTAAATTTCATTATTTTTGTATGCCATTGTATAAGGAGCTGGCTACGCTCCGAAACGCACTCGGACCATCCATGTCGGACTATAGTGTATGTCATCCTACGATGTTTGGACTTTCTTTATCTACTCTAAATAAAGCGTCTGGGAACGTCTTCCATTTTAAACTAGAAGGTGTACGCTGGATTTTTGCATTGATCCCACTATGTGTGAACGGTGAGGGTCACAAATCACACCTGATAGCATAAGAGATAAGGACAATAATCACTGGTCCCTCCTGTCACGCCTCACAAGTTTCCAGACTGTTTATTCCTTGACCTGTTGTAAATAACTTCTCTACTTACTGCATTTTGTTTTCTTTTAATAGATTCCATGTTTTTTGGGGGATAAAAAGGGGGGGGTTTCCCATTGGTTCTTTGTGTGTTAAAAAGTCTGTGAATTTTCAAGTTTATTGTATTAACATCATGTCTGATAGGAAGAGAGCTAGTTACTCTCGATAGCTCACCATTATATATAATCAGTTTAGCCTCAAAAAAAGGGTTTAGTAGCTGATTTCATTCAATCTTTACTATTTCTATGGCTAACACGGTACAACATTATACTACTATTCATTAAATGAGTCATTTACACCAAATTAGCAGTCTACATGTCATGATTGTTGATTCTGTTGGTTGCTCATTACTCACCTACACCTGCCCATGAATTTTTGACCATGTTGTATGCCAGATTTAGACTCAATGGGCCTGAACTAGAAAGAGCAATCAGACAAATAATGGGTTCAGACTGGACTGCTATTCAAGGTAGTTTTAAAGGAATAGGACCAAATAATGTACCCTTTACTTATGGCTCTGCAGACCTTAAAGGGGTTGTCTCACTACAAGGATTGCTTTTTATGTTCAAGATCTTGCAAAAACAAGTCACATTGCAATATGTGTCCATTAACAGTGTCTTCCCTATTCAGAGATATCACCCTCTGGTATGGGCTGCATTCAGACATCCTCAGGTCACTAAGTACTAGGACTGTTCCATATCTCTCATGCATTGGCTGCCAGCACTGGTTGCTTAGCTACAGACCTGGGCTTCTACTGCAGCTAATATAAAGACAGTAAATACACGCACCTGTTATGACACATGAAACCAAGAAAACAGGACGAATCAGTGTAGTGAGACAACCCCTTTAATGTACAACTGGACAGACTGATGGAAAGAACTAGGAAAAGATACAGACTAGCAATTGGGTAGAGATTAGTGTTGAGCGATTATTATCGACAAAGTTGAAAATCGGCAGGTTTTTTATGGTGATCGAAAATTTTTGATCATGCTATAAATTAAGGCTAAAAATATGTTGCAGCATCTATAAGATCGCGCCATTTTCTGCGTTTCCTGTAATTTTGGCGGCAGATCAAATCTGATTAAAGAACTAGAGCGGGGAGAGATGTGTGGTGCGCGTCATGACCTGGATGTGTTTGGTTGCGATTGGCTGGAAAATATCACAACCTCGTTTTACTTTAGTAACAGCGTTTCCTGTTCAGCCTCCAGTGTCTCTCAGGTCTCATAGGAGTAGGACCGTGCGCTCTGCCTGTGTGCGAAACTGTCCAGCGAAATTTATTTATTTCTTCACATGAAGAAACCTCTACTATTTGCTGTGATCCTTACAATTTAGTTAGATAGAGATTGGATGATTTTTATATAGTTAGGTAGAGAAAGTTTAAAGGAGCATCTTACCGCTGTAAAAGTCACGGGGGAGTGGGGGAGGGGCACGCGGGCGAACACAGACAAGGTCTATAAGAACACTGGGATAAAGTTCACAAGCTTAGTGTAAGGACCTTGCACTGCAAAATCTTTATTATAACAGTTTCCTATTGATATATTTCCTGTGGATATTGGAAAGCCTGAACTTTATTAGGATTACCACTTACCATTTTAGTAACTGCAGGTCTCTGTTAGGGTGCAAAACTCCACTTGTATTATCAGTATACATTTCAGTTTAGGTGTTCGTTTTCTATTTTACCATTCCACTTTGGCTTATATACTCCACCTGCACTTAAATTCTGAAAAACAGCACTTTTATAGCCACCACAGGTGAATTGAAAAGGTTGCAAAAAATTACAGTGTATTATACGAAAACCTACCAGATACGTGTTTTTTGTCTTTGGCGCTCTATAGCTTTGTTCCATTGAGCAGCTTGCATGTAATCTGAATACAGCAATTTTATTGATCACCACAGGTGAATTGACAGGTGCAAAAAATAACGTGTATTATACGAAAACATAACAGATACGTGTTTTTTTTTTGACTTTGCGCACTACAGCTTTGTTCATTGATGCAGCTTGCACAGAAAATCTTAAAACAGCAATTTTATATTCACCACAGGTGAAATTGTAAGGTGCATATAATACCGTGTATTATACGAAAACATAACAGATACGTGTTTTTTTGACTTTGGCGCACTACAGCTTTGTTCATTGACGCAGCTTGCCATTAAATCTGAATAACAGCAATTTTATAGTCACCACAGGTGAATTGAAAGGTGCAAAAAAAATAACGTTTGTATTATACGAAAACATAACGTTACCAGTGTTTTTTTTGCACGTTTTTGCCCTGTCCAGATTTGTTGATAGAGACCACCTTGCAGTCTAAATTTGAATCCAGAATTTTGTTTTGATTAGAGGGATTTGGAGAAATAGCTGTGATTTGCTGTCTTTTAATTAGAGGCACTTTCCAAAAAACTATTACCATACCTTCTCCAAATTTTTATATTTTCAGAACATGGAGCGAAATGCAGGTGGTAGCGAGCACAAAGAGGGGGGCTCTTAGCACTATGGAGGTTGAGGTACTGACGAGAAAGGTGTTCCTTCCACAAGTGCTGGCGACAACACGCATGCAACCGGATCGTCTGTTGCAGACCGTTGGCACTGTCATCGCTGGATCGGGCCCTGTGAATCTCAGTACGAACAGCTCGACATCTGTCACCTTCAGTGGTTAATGGCAACCTGCATCCAGCAGTCTTACCTCCTCGTCTCTTCCCAGTCATTGCCACAAATGTCGTCATCAGTCATCATCAGCTTCCGTTCCAAACATGATAGCAGCCCAAATGTCAAATCGTGTACCCACCACTGTGGATAAATCCAATTGTACTGAAGACTCTTTGATGACAAAATGGCAGGTTGGGGGTCAGAAGGCAATGTTAAAAGATCAGAGGATGATTTTTTATGTCTGCTCTGACGCCCTGTACTGATGCCACTCAGAGAGGAGAAGGAAGCCGGTCAATCGCAAAAAAATCACCGGGCGGTCAGGAAAACGCCTTGCAGGCCCTCTTGCTTGTAGCCCGCAGCTTCTGGATGCAGAAAGTCAGGACGACCAAGTCACCTGTGTTGATGATGATGATGATGAGGGACATTGCGGATCCATCGTGGTCTTTTCCGAGAATTTGCTTGCGAGCGCTTCATCAGTGGACGAGGAGGAACGATGGGGTTAGTGTCAATCGGGTCCGCCCACAAAAGGGAGAGGGCGGTCGCAGAAGTCGCTGATATGATTCCCCCAGCCACGGTCAGCGCAAACCCCCGCTCCTCGCTTATCGCCGTCAAAAAGGGCCCAAAGGACCTCTCAAGCCGGGGGCCTTCTTTGAGCAAGCCTTGATTCACCAGCGATGTCATATGCCGCCTTTGCGTAAACGATAAGTAGAGGCAAGAACCTTAAGTGGTTAACCACACCAAATGTTAGTCACATGCAGGGGAATGCATGAGTTGAAATGGAGGGAAATGGAGGGAACACTTGGCCAAAAAAAGGCCAGGACCGACGCGGGCCTCCAACCACTGTCACACCCTCTGTCTCCGCCTCCTCCTCCGCCACCACCAAGCGTTCCTCAGCTGCCCATTTTCTCTAAGAGTCATGATCAGGGTTTAAGCCTCCGCTTCAGCCTCCACCGTCGCCAAGTACCACCAGCACACCAGAGACCCATCCTTCCCGTCTCCTTCCGCCAGTTTGACGACCTGCACGCAATTCAGCGGCCAGTCTAGCAGCCAGCCTTCTGTTTCCAGGTTTGGGAGCAGAAGAAAACTTTAAACCCAAACCATCCAAAGCCAAAAGCCTGAAGTCGGAAATTGCCAGGCTTTTGGCCTTGGAAATGTTGCCTTTCTGTCTGGTGGACACAGATGGGTTCCGCCACGTCATGGCCTTGCCTGCCCCCAATACCATATGCTGAGCAGGCATTTCTTTGCCAGAAAAAGCCGTCCTGCCTGGCAGCACGTGTCATCTAAAATTTCAAGCGCATTGTCTGCATCTGTGGCCGGAAAAGTCCATCTGACCACCGACACATGGACTAGTAAGCACGGCTAAGGCCGCTATATCTCTGTGACAGCTCACTGGGTGAGCTGGGTGGATGTCTCTGGGGGTGACGGTGGCTCTCAGGCTTGGCGCACGCACTTCAAAACCGCAGGGATGGTGCAGGGCTCATGCGGGACACCTGCCGTTTGCACAGACCCTATGAGGAGGCCACATTATTTATCAGTCGCCAGGACTACAGGATGAATAACCTCATTCCACTGCTTCATGTCTAGGAGCAGATGCTGCAAATTCTGTCTGGTCAGGGGACTAAAGACATGGCGACTACATCTCAAGGCCACATGAGTCCAGTGGGGGCTGAACTGGAGGAGGAGGAGGAATACACTGGAGCCCAAGCAGTGTCTGACGAAATTAGTGTTTTTTTTAATTCAGGTGACAGGAGAGGAGCAGGAGCAGCCAGAGGATTAGGAAGACGAGGAAGATGACCCAGACACACCGTGGCAGTATACAGTGGGGATGGAGGCAGGGAGTCCCTGAGTTATTTGTACAGATGGCCTGCTGCATGCTGATTTGCCTGGCTAGTGACAGCTGAATTGTCACCATCCGGCAGAGGAATTACTTCTGGCTCTCCACCCTCTTGGACCCTCGTTACAGGTCCCAAATGGGGGCATTTTTTCACCTGCCAAGACCGAGGACAAACTCAAGTACTATAGAGACATCCTATGTAGTCAGTTGGCCGCTGCCTATGTGCGCCATCGTCCATTCTCTTGCAGATCTGACCGGGTGGTTCATCAGCGCTCATGTACCACTGCCATGGCTGATGTGGGGGGATGGGGAGTTAGGAGCAGTACCAGCCCCATCAGCAGCAACCTGAGTCTGGAGTTGTTGATGAGCAGCTTTCTTCATTCCCTAGTGATTTAGGTACCCAACAGCAACAGCACCTGGAGCAGGCCCTGAAAACTGGATTCTTTTGGCTACCTGCCTCAGCTACTATTCTGATGCTGCCACCCGCCTGGTGCCCCACATCTGCTGCCAGCTGCTCCTTCAACCACCCACCAGGGACTGGTATTGACACCCACCTCCCCACTCTTCACTGGGCTATTATGTAGCCTTCTGATGCTGCTGCCACCGCACCACTCAGGTCTCCTTATGCTGCTGCTGTCATCTCCAGACTATGTCACCATGTCAATCTATGGCTTGATGTTGCTGTTACTGCCACCTCCTCATTATGTCACCTAGCTGCCGCCACCTCAAAATTATGACATTGTGCAACTCTCCGGTCTGATGCTGCTGCTGCTGTTGCTGCCGCCACCTCCACACTGTGTACTAGTGCCAGTCTGTGGCCTAATCATGCTGCTGCCACCTTCACAATCTTTCAGTTACCACTCTGTGGCATACGCATGCTGCTGCCAACTGACCACTCTCTGTCGACCACCCTGTGGTTTTCTAATGCTGTTTCCATCCTCCACCACTCTATGACGTTGCCACTATGTTTGGTTTTCCCCTTCTTTTAATCTGTCACAAGGAATGAAAAGGACAAACACAACTGATTGTTTTTTTGGAGAAGCAGTAAGGCTAGTATGACATGGTCCTTTGTTTGCATCAGGATTGTCAGATGAGCAGGTAGCCAAAAGCAGGAGTGGATACAAAATACAGAACACATGCAAATATTCCATTTACTTATTTTTGGGATCAACTCCTGTTTCTTTTTGGCTTTAGCAATTGACCAACTGAAAGCAGACACTGAAAGATCAAAGGAATGGCAAAATGATTGACGTCAATGAAAAATTACTGATAACACCCTCTGCACTCTTTTTTTTTTGGGGGGGGGGGGCGGCTCTACATGTATCAGCATTTAACAGAATCACCACAATAATTGAAAACATTTACCGTTTGCCACAGATATTTCAAGAGACTGGAGTGGCTGGATTTGAGATCTATGTAGGGCTGAAATACACAAACACTGGATTTGATACAGAATTCTCCACAAAAAGTGAATAAATTAACTCTTGGCCACTGATTAAAATACCCGCACCAGTCTGAAGTTGGATTTCAGACGTGTATGTGGTAGAAATACACACACCCTGTATTTGACTCAAATTCCCCCACAAAAGTATAAATTAACCCTTGGTATAAAATACCCTACAGAATGAATGAGATGACATTTAGGCGTATATGGGGTAAAAATACAGACACCCTGTATTTTAGTCCAAATTACCCCATTATCAGGAGGTTAATTTAAGCCCTGGGTATGAAATACCCTACAGAAAAACCAGATGTAATTTAGGTGTATATGGGACAAAATAAAAAAAGACACCCTGTATTTTAGTCAAAATTACCCAACAATCAAGAGGTTAATTTAAGCCCTGGGTATGAAATACCCTACAGAAAAACCAGATGTAATTTAGGCGTACATAGAACAAAATAAAAAAAGACACCCTGTATTTTAGTCCAAATTAACCCACAATCAAGACGTTAAATTAAGCCTTGGGTATGAAATTCACTACAGAAAAAACAGATGTAATTCAGGTGTGTATGGGGCAGAAGTGCACCCACCCTGGACTTTAGGGAGCAGACCCCACAAACTAAAACAAAATTATAACGGTGGTTGAGTGACAAGTGTGTAAATGACACACACTTGTAATGGTCTTACCCCCAGTTGCTGATAAAATGAGTTTGTTTTATGAGTGCAATATAGTGCAGGAGCAGCAGCAGCAAGATGCTTATGACAGGACACACAGTGAGAAGCGTGAGAATTTAAGATGGTGCCCGTATTTATAGGGCTGTGACGTCACAGAAGACCACTGGTCGCTGATTGGCTTCATGTCTGCACATGTCACTGAGGGTGTTCCTTTCATCCTCCCAGAGTTCTCTGCCCCATGTCACGCCATGTGCTCGCGGCCATTTCACCCCCAAAAAAACGTTTCGTTCCCGCAAATCACCATAAACTTCGGCTTCGTACAGAACCGAAGTTTTCCTGAAATTCTAAAAGAATTCCACTTCATTAGAATCAATTCGCCCATCTCCAGAAGGGTGTACTCACTTTTGTGAGATACTGTAAATCCGAAGTGATAGCAACAAAAGAACAAACCCCAGATCTTATAGATCTACAGATTCTTGGAGACATGCAACACTGGTCCCCCATAGTAGAATAAAATAAGCTGGAAAATAAAGGTGAAAACATTCAATAAGGGCTCTACATATCTACAGAAGGCAAGTACATATTGCCTAGCAACGTCTCCATGCTGCCATATTGAGCAATAGTTTGTTTAACATGTTTAACCTGTGCTAAACATAATCCGCAAGGCAGCATAAGACCTAAGAGGGGGCAGTTTCCAAAACATCAGTACCCTTTCCAGCACATTTGTATGGACTGCACTGAACTGAACAAGTCTGAGGAAAGAAGTATTGCCTGGTCATAATAGATGCATTTACTAAGTGGACACAGGTATTTCCTGCAATGAACCCTGATGCACTCACAGTAGAAAAAGGATTGGTTAAGAAAATCATTCCAAGGTTTGGGGTCCCAAAAAGTGATAATGGTCCACATTTTATGAACAAGGTAATATCAGTAATGACAGAGACCCTGCACATTGAATTGAAAAATCCCTGTGCCTATCATCCACAATCAGCTGGATTACTAGAAAGGCATAATAGAGTTCTGAAGAACAAATTGAAGAAACAATGGATGAAATGGGAAAAAATTTAGTCTTTTGCCTACCATTAGTGATATTAAACATGCATATTACACCTACGAACTAACACCTTTTGAAATAATGTATGGTAAACTCTTCATTATTCCACAACAAACTTTTTTATAGAGTAAATGAGGAAGCAGATTTTACATTAGCAGATTATATGGTAAGGATGCTAACAAACAGAGAGATTTTTCTTCTCAACTTTATTCCAGGTGAACCTGTACAAGAACCAACCAGAATTAAGCCAGGTGATTGGATCCTTATCACAGCTGTGAAGAAGAAGCATTGGAATCATCCTCTTTGGGAAGGCCCATACCCAGGGGCGTAACTAGAGAAGCCAGGGCCCCAAAGCAAACTTTTGGATGGAGCCCCCTACCCCTCCCCCCGTTCCCTGACCACGACCATGTACCAGGACATGCTGTTAGATAATGTAGATAATACAAGGGGCAAATACCTCACCATACATATCACCATCATACGGCTACCAAAAAAATCTCACTATACCAAGACTAACATTACCAATAACACTACTACATATGGACCTTACTATAGCACCAGAACATGACCACAAAGTGACTGAATAATACCCCTACACTATTACTGATCATTACAGAAAGACCAATAGTACCGCCATAAAAAGTGACCATTTTAGTGGTTTTATATGTGTACCCAGGCTCTGCAGACTGTATATTAACCCCCATACAGTGACCATTAGTGGTGGGACACCAGTGTACACAAGCTCTGCAGACTGTATATAACCACCATACAGTGACCATATAGTGGTAGGTACCAGTGTACACGGGCTCTGCAGACTGTATATTACCTCAATACAGTCACCATATAGTGGTAATTACCAGTGTATACAGGCTCTGCAGACTGTATAAACCCACCAACAAAGTGACCCTATAGGGTTTGACACCAGTATACACACGCTCAGCAGACATATAAGTGATTCCACTGTAGTTACATCTTGTGACACACAGGTGACGATTCTCTGACAAGTTTGTTACTTTCCCTTTGTTCTGATCCGTCCAGTCCCCATCATGAGACATCTCCCGACCACTTGTCCTCAGCTTAGAACAAATATCTAGAATCCGCTTTTCCAGCCACTGCCCCTGGCTTAAAGGGGGGCCCTTTAGGACCAGGTTTAGATGATATTAGGGCCCAAATAGGAAGGTTTAGGTAGCCTGGTCCATATAGGGGGCAGGGTTTGGTTATAGGGAGCATAAGGTAGAAGGGGTTAGGTGGGCTTAGGGGCCATTTAGGTAGGGTTTTAGGTAGCTAAGGGCCCATATTAATAGGGCGGCAGGCTTCGGAGCTATATGGTAGGCAACTTTGGGGGGTATAGGGGCACATAGCAGACAGGCTTCACGGGTTCTTTTAGGGGTATTGGAGAAGCAGGCTGGGGGTTTTAAAGCAGGCTATGGGTCTCAGGCAGCTTTTAAAAAGGGGGTAAAAAGGCAGGTTAAGGGGTTATACTGAGGTTTTTGGTTTTACAGAGGCTTATGGGAACAAAGGGAGTTATGGGGGTATACGAGGCTATGGTTTTAAGGCAGGCTTATGGGGGTATACAGCAGGCTATGGGGTATACAGGCAGGCTTATGGGGGTATACAGCAGGCTATGGGGTATACAGGCAGGCTAATGGGGTATACAGGCAGGCTTATGGGGGTATACAGCAGGCTATGGGGTATACAGGCAGGCTTATGGGGGTATACAGGCAGGCTAATGGGGTATACAGCAGGCTATGGGGGTATACAGCAGGCTATGGGGTATACAGGCAGGCTATGGGGTATACAGGCAGGCTAATGGGGTATACAGGCAGGCTATGGGGGTATACAGCAGGCTATGGGGTATACAGGCAGGCTTATGGGGGTATACAGCAGGCTTATGGGGGTATACAGCAGGCTATGGGGTATACAGGCAGGCTATGGGGTATACAGGCAGGCTATTGGGGTATACAGGCAGGCTAATGGGGTATACAGGCAGGCTATGGGGTATACAGGCAGGCTAATGCGGTATACAGGCAGGCTAATGGGGTACAGGCAGGCTATGGGGTATATAGGCAGGCTAATGGGTTATACAGCAGGCTATGGGGTATACAGGCAGGCTAATGGGGTATACAGGCAGGCTAATGGGGTATACAGGCAGGCTATGGGGTATACAGGCAGGCTAATGGGGTATACAGGCAGGCTATGGGGTATACAGGCAGGCTAATGGGGTATACAGGCAGGCTATGGGGTATACAGGCAGGCTTATGGGGTATACAGGCAGGCTATGGGTTATACAGGCAGGCTAATGGGGTATACAGGCAGGCTTAGGGGGTATTCAGGCAGGATAATGGGATATACAGGCAGGCTATTGGGGTATACAGGCAGGCTATGGGGTATACAGGCAGGCTAATGGGGTATACAAGGAGGCTTATGGGCAGGTAAAATAAGAAATCATTTACTCACCTCGGTCCACGCTCCCCCGATGCGCTGCTCGCTCCGCTCTGCTACTTTCCCTGCAGCCTCTGCGCTCAGCGCGGGCGGCGCAGTGGTGTGACGTCACCGCACGCGCCCACGTGATCACAGAGGGCCGGCAGGGGAAGTAGCAGAGCGGAGCGATCGGCGCTCCATTCTGCTATCTCCGGCCAGCACGGCAGAGGCCGTATGCGCCGGGCCCCGCAGCTCCCCGCCCACCGCAGTGAACTGTTAAGTTCACTGCCGGCGGGCCCAGGAGCGGCATTACCGGGGTAGCGGACGCGGTAGCAGTTGGCCCGGGGCGCGGGCCCCCCTAAGCGCACGGGTCCCAGAGCAACTGCTACCCCTGCTAACCCGGTAGTTACGCCCCTGCCCATACCTAGTCTTACACTTAACACTCTCACAGCAGTTAAAATAGCAGAACAAACCTCTTGGGCCCATCTCTCCTACTGCAAACTAGTGAGGCATGGATCGAATAGGATCTGATCTGGAATCTACAAAAAGCTCAGTTTACACAGGGAGTCATCCATTAAGGAATATTTGCCTCCTCTGCCTTACCACCGATGCTACTGCTTCGGGGGCTGCTTTGGAGTGGCACCTGGTGACTACTCTAATGGCCCAAGTCTAAACTCGCCATCGGAGGCTCTAGTGAAGACCAGGTAGTCACTTAGTCATGCCCCTTCAGAGTAAGCCCGCCCTGTGGTGTAGCGAGTCCACACCAGCTGTGTTACATTGGTAAGGACATTCATTCACTGTTCCCTGGTGAAAGAATAATATCTAGGAAATGTGGAGAGTAAGTGTTATTATAGTCATTGCATACTTTGCAGTAGGGAAGGATAAAGTTTATGCGGGTACAAACTTTGAACTAGATTGTAATACTACTTAGACTTCTTTTATATAGGGACAAGACTGTATAGTCCAAGTCGATTGGTGTACCCTTATGAATGGACACTGTGGAGATAAAGTTCAGGCCTCCAGCTTGACCTGTGCCAATAAATATGTATGCTGGATAGGGAGAAAGCATAGATATATTAGTACATGCCCAGATTGGGTCCAAGTTAAGTTGATGACTAGGTATACCCCCTATGGATTATCAATTTTAGAGGATAATACAGATCTACAACACATATTATCAATTAAATGGAAGGGACACCCACTGTGCTTTAAATTCAGTGATTATAACTTGTTATTGGTTAGTCTTGTTAATCCCAGAATGAGCGACCATATGTTATACGCTATAGGGGCAGACATATCTGTGACTGTCACAATAGGGCACTTTTTCATAGATGTTGAAAAAAAACTCAATCTCAAATAAAGACATTCGAAGGGACCATCAAAGAAACCATAGGCCTGACAGATTTTCAAACTTAACGTATCAGGATAAATTTGCCCAAGAGATGGGTTACAATGAAAAGAGTGAATGGTTGGAATGGCTTAGGTACACTGCAAGAAGCCTTAAAAAGGAAAACTGCATAGCCCTGCAACAGCAAAAGCACAGTTAGGAACGATCCTTTTCCCCGTAATTAGGAAGATCCTGAAGGATTTCAGTGTGTGATAAATTATATAAAAAGATCTATAAACAAACTGATAATTATGAAAAATGTAAGACCTTATCTTTATTGATTTTACCAGTTGATAATCCAGCCGTCCCACTACAGGTAACCGCGTATCCTTGCAGCCTGAGAGATTGTAAGCTCTTGCGAGCAGGGCACTCACACCTTGTGTCTCATCTATAAGTAGCTTTTATTGTGTAATGTATGTCTTTTGTCTGTAATTATACCCTCTACAATGTAGATAATATGGGAAACTCCAGGACAGCTATTGTAGAGAAAGAATTGAAGTGTCGAGTAACATCGATTACTTGGCCATATGGCCTAACAAGACCATCTCAAGAGCTGATATATATGTGGCTATGTGGGGAGGAGAACTTAGAGCCAGATTAGGTCACAGTTTCCGAGGGGAATGTGCCCTGGTTCAGCTCATTATGCCCTTTCACCTTGTGTCAGCAAGAAAATGGCATAATAACCAGAGGTGTCCAATAAGCGTGAGGGAGACACCCGAGGGTTCCTTGGATTTAAGGGACAAAATAGAGGCTCCCAAAGGTTCCTTTGATTCAAGTATCTACCTAGATGACATTGGAATACCTAATGCATACAGGGCTAGGAACCAGATAGCAGTTGGATGGGTCGGTTTTATGGTGGGTAATAATAAATAAGAATGTAGACTGGATAAATTACATTTATTATAACCAAGAGATATTTGTAAACTATATCAGAGATGCAATAAAAGGAATAGCTGAACAACTAGGTCTAACTTCTCTCATGGCATGACAGAATAGGATGGCACTAGACATGGTACTAGCAGAAAGAAGCGAGGTATGTAAAGTATAACTAAAGCTTTAAAAGGATTGACAGCTCTCTCCAATGAATTGGTTGAGAACTCAGGATCATTATATCCATTCACCTCTTGGATGGAATGCTGGTTCAGGAGATGGTCCGGCCTAGTCACCTCAATCCTGATGTCCATTGCTGTCACTGCCAGTGTACTTTGTGGATGCTGTTGTAATCCATGAATTCAATGACTAATACAGAGACATATTGACATCTCAGTCTCAAAGACTGTGTTATAAGGAAAAAAGGAGAAAGTCTTAAAACATAACTTTTAATAAATAGCTATATTAAATAGATTCACATAAATAATCTCTCCTCATCAAGACAAAACCAAAAAGCAAAAACATAGGTGTTAAAAAAATGGGTATATGGGACCAACAAAGGAAACACTAGAAGGCCCTGGACCAAAAGATTGCTACATGCCATACCTCACCTTGAACACACACATAACCCTAGTAGTCCCTCCGGTCCCATCCCGACAGCCCCATAGGCGCAAAAGGCTCACTGATCACCTCAGGGGACAGATAGCGGATAAATTGTAAATGGTGACCAAAAGATAAGAAATGTAAGGCGGCTAACAAAAGCAACAAAAACACAGTATAATAAAAAAAATGTTTAGAAAAGGAGCAAGTATAGAGGTTTAAACTGTATATGACACCATAGTACTGGACAGTAGGGGCAGTTTGGGGGTGGTAAGGGACAGTGTAAGGCAGAGGTACCTTATAAGATAAAGACTCCAGAGGAGGTGCTCCTAAACAAACATTGCAATTTACAATTACCTACCAGAAAATGCATCCATCCCCATAGACTGCCGAGTGGGGCTGCAAACAAACAAATCACATAACAAGTTTTAAACATAAATCACTCCCAGAGAGCTAAAAGTGCTCATTACTGGAGTACAATACTTACTCAGTCCATAGAAGGTATCCATGTCAAACATTCTAAGGGTATAACAGCGTAGGCTGTGAGTTGCAGAGAGACGCCCGGGACTGAACCGCATGGCGATTTAAAGGAGTTGTCTCCCTACAGAGTTTCATAGGATGCATGAATGAAATACTCTGTCACCTCCTGGTTCAGACTGACTCTAATTTGCATACAGCTCCATGGTGTATTCAATGCTGTGCTTTCAGTTGCTAATTAGTTCAGATTAGCTCAGAAGCTTCTTGGAAACTACAAGCAGGACTTTTTATCTGATCCCTGAAACAAAAGCCCTAATTAGAGCTGTTTACTTTAGATAAATCAAGCTTTTTACTGCTGCTCAGCACAGAGGCTGCCATGACCTGTGTGATGACGTCACTCACTGCTATCACATAGAACAAACAGCAGGGGGGAGAGATGTACACAGGTAAGTTACTGAGGGAACTGAAATAGCCAGGGAGGTGATTATTTCACTTGTATCTCCTTAACAAAAACAGATGAACAAAGCAATATATTTGGAAAATGTCTTCATTTTGTGTTCCCTACAATTTGAAAGCTATTCTTTGTAGCGAGACAACCCCTTTAAGGCGTGGGAGCGCGCCCCATCGTGACGAAATGCAAATGCGTCCCAGCGCTTAGTAACAGTGCCATCGCGTCCCTATCAACATGGCACGCCCAACTCCTGATGCAGCCAGGTACCGAGGGAACCCGGCGGCACTGCCTACCTACAAGAGTCACATTACATCTACAGCTTCCTTGTAGATTGTAAGCCTTCGCGGGCAGGGTCCTCTCTCCCTCTGTACCACTTGTTAGTCACATATTGTCATATTTGTACTTGTTTGACTTATGTTATGTATGTAACCCCCTGGAACAATGGCACTCTAAAATAAATAATAATAATACAACGAACGACATTTAAATGGCAGGAAGAGCTAAGTTAAGCATATTAAATTGAGGACTTGAGCAGCCAGATGACCCCAAATGCTTCACATTCTATGAGAGTAAAAGCAACAGTGGATATAATAAAAAGGGGCCACAGAGATCAATGATTCAGATAAAGCAGTTAAAGTCAAGCTGCTCATTAAGGTCAAGAGGAGTTTGAGTATGGAGAGTAAAAGTTCAAAAACACTCTTTTTGAAGCAGATATGGCAAGATCTGTAAAGATCAGACATTTCTCCCTTCGGTTTCTGTAACCACATTTCTTTATGGGGTGACACAAAATGACTATTCACCAATTGATGATGCAGATTATGATCCCATCGGAAGGAGATGCGTGGAAAATCTCCTGTGCAGCTGTGCAGATCAGGATCCATCCTGAGCACATGCCAATGGTGTGTCAAGATTTGTCTAATTTGAGGTGCTGTATTGTCGAATGTTCCGACAATGCGCATCACTCTTCTCCATGTTGGTGGTCTTGGGGACTAACAAGTGTGTATGGTCCTTAGATAAGGCAGTCTGAAAAGCTTTCCTAAGGACGTGGTCGGGGTAGCCCTTAATAAGAAAACATTGTCTAAGGACATGTGCCTCTCTCAATAAATCACTGGTAGAAGAGCAATTACGCCTCAACCGAAGATATTGGCCACAAGGAATGTCTCGTTTAAGGGTCCCAGGGGGACAGCTTTCCCAGTGCAGCAAAGAGTTCCGGTAGGTTTTCTAAATATAGTTGTAGAGAGTTCACCTGTACTATTTTTTGAGATGTGAACATCCAGAAAGGATAAAGAGTCTGAGTCGATCTCAAAGGTGAATTTCAGCCCCATAGAATTCAGATTTAGTTGTTCTAGCATCTTGCTGAATTTGTCACGTGTCCCATTCCAGACGATAAAAATATCGTCAATAAATCTTGCCCGTAGTGCTATCCTATCAGCATAGTCTGGAGGATCATCACCAAAAACAATGGAGGATTCCCACCAGCCGAGGTACAGGTTTGCATAGGAATGCGCACAGGGGCTACTCATCGCTGTACCCCGTAGCTGGTGGAAGACCCTCCCATCAAACAAGAAAATAATTTCTTGTCAATGTGAATATATATCTCCTACTATTGTCCCCTGATGAGATCTGTTTACATATATTTGGGGAGGATTGAAACATGTCGGGAAAGGACCTAAGGGAATAATATGGTTCCTTGCAAGCAAAGGCAAGGTTTATTATGGCAATTACCCTGCATCTTTGTAGGTTAGGGCAGTTTTATGCTTCTGGTATAGGACATAATAGGGCTTTAAGCGTATCTGGTCCTGTACCATCAGCATTTACAAACTTGTCTATACGTCTCTCTTATATGCGGCATACACTTATGTGAGTTTTTTTTACTTGGAATTTATAAATTTTATCTAGGTTATCAATAAAAGTTATATTTTATTACCTATTTGCCATCTCCGAGCATATCCGTCACTGGTTGAAGAATTCTTTTTCCCACCACTATTGGTTAATTGGGACTGCCTGTGTAACTTTTGTTAGCCTTCTTACATTCCTTATCCTTTGGTTGCCATTTATCCCCTATCTGTCCCCTGAGGTTATCAGTGAGCCTTATGCTCCACGGGGCAGATCGAAACATGTCCAGACGGAACTGAAGGGACTAATAGGGTTTTGTGTGTGTTCAGGGTGAGGTGCCGGACAGGGAACATTATTGAGGCAAACACCCTGATTTCTTAGGGTAGGGTCCGTGTCGTCAAGGTCCAGGGCCTTATAGGATTTCTTTTGTTGGTCCCATATACCCATTTTTGACACCTATGTTTTTGTTTTTTGTTTTTGTCTTGTTTAGGAGAGACTATTTGTGTGAATCCATTTTATATAGCTATTTATTAAAAGTTATGTTTTAAGACTCTCTCCTTACTTCCTTATCATTATTTCTGTCAAGGGAACATAGCCTGTTCTTACACCTTGTACTAGTTGTTTTGGCTTGTTTTGTACAGTCAAAGACTGGATCTTGGATGCGTTTATGTTGTGAACCATGATTTTGAAGTGATAAAGTCCTTGTGAAAACTTAAGGGTGGAATGTTGGAAAAATCATAAAATCCACCAATGGACTATAGGCTTCCTGATGGCATTATAGATTCTTATATGTGTTACAAATATATGTGCAGAAGATAAATTGGTAAGATAAAATGCATATATAAATAAATGCATATCTATCTATCTATCTATATGTGTGTATATATATATATATATATGTATACATATATATATATATATATATATATAGGGCCCCCAGTAGATATAGATAGGCAGATAATAGGGCACCCAGTAGATACAGATGGGCAAGTAATAGGGCCTCCAGTAGATATAGATAGGTAATAGGGCCCAGAGAAGATATAGGTAGGTAATAGAGCATCTAGTAGATGTAGATAGGTGATAGAGCCCCCGGTAGATATAGGCAAATAATAATAGGGCCCCAGAAGATATAAGCAGGTAATAATAGGGCCCCAGTAGATATAGGCAGGTAATAATAGGGCCCCAGTAGATATAGGTAGGTAATAATAGGGCTTTTAGGTTTAATTTCCGCTACAATTATTGATCATATTGCTAACCATGCTAAGGGTTCAAACTAGGGCTTCCTCGTTCCCTTTTTCTTCAATAATACTTCAAATATAAAGTGAAAACCCATGTGACAGTCACTGACTTAGAAAGCATTTATTTATATTCAAATAACAAAGCGTGAATAAAGCATCTTCATTGTTTGCATGTGTACAGAAATAGCATGTTAGCCAAAAAACATCAAATACCTTGAGCTAATATCCCAAGTTTGGGTAGTAGAGGAGTGACATGGACAACCGATGCCTGCACAGATGCTGCGATGTTTTGAGGCTCCCTGTCCTCTTTGTCAAGCATGTGCTGGTGTGTTTCCGCTTCGTTTATATATCTATGGGATTTTAACCCTTTGCTAACATAACACAAATGATTAAACATACAACAATGCATACATTTATATTTATAAAAACACTTTAAAATTCACTTCTTCATTAAGACCTTTTGGAGATTTTGAGTCTAAGGTAACTATCCAGAACAGCTCTCTTCTTAGTCATCTACATTTAATTTTATTAATATTGCTACCGTTCACTTTCTCCAATATGCACCACTTCAAATCTGACACATTGTGTCTGAACTCGTACCAATGTCTAGCAACTGAATTCTCGCCAAATTTATCTGTGCTATCAGGGTCTTTTTCTAACTGAGCCTCTCGTTTCTGTTTGTATAACTTGATAGCAGATTTATGTTCATTTAAACAAATTTTTACATTTCTGCTAGTTTGTCTCACGTACACGCACCCACATGGGCATTTTAATAAATATACTACATTTTTTGACTCACGTGTAGAATCCTTAAAAACATATTTGGTGACATTTTGTTGGGTGGCTGATACTGGGACCTATGATAATTGCATTACAATGTAAACATCCTAAACAGGGAAATGTGCCTTTTTTCTGAGTTTGTAACACATTTTGTCTGTTTGATTTTATAGGTTTTAGGTCAGATGACATAATTTCCTCGCCTAGTGTTTTGCCTCGTTTAAAAATAAATCTAGGTGTTTGTGCAAATAGCTGTTTCAATTTTTCGTCGCTCTGTAAAATTCTCCAATTTTTTAGAATAGTTTTTTTAATCAATTGGGAATGGCAATCATATTTAGTAATAAACTGCCGCATGTAACTGAGCTCCGTCTTGGGCATCGTTAAAACTGCATGAGACAAACAGATAATGGCTGCCTAGAGACAGAAGAAGTAGTCCGGGACACCCCCGACGCCTCTGCAATCAGAGACACACATCTCCAACTACTTTCCTCCACTTGCGGAGCTTACCTCCGAGCCGCTGGATCCCCCTGCTGTACGGGCGCCATCTTGTCCAGCCACGCCACCGGAGCTTTACGCAGCCATAGCGCCGGAGGGTGAGAGACTCCCAGCTGACGCATCTTCGGACGGACAAACTCCGCACGCGACGCTCCCTCCTGTGTCAGCTCTTCCTGTTCTGCTGAGGGGAAGCGGAGCTATGGCAGAGTGCCGGAGACCTAGCGCTGAGTGCCACGTGGGACCGCCATCTTCCCTGCCTTCATCACCGGCCGGCCTCTGTTCAGCCACGGAGCCCTCCACGCTGGCTACATCGTGCGCTGCTGCTGTGCTGGCGCTGCTTCAGATGGGGACACAGAGACTCTCCTCCACTGCCTCCACCATTCGGCTGCAGACCGCTGGACCCACAGTGAGTAAAGAGGTGACCATTAGAATGCACTCACCCCCTGCCCTGCTACAGGGAAGAGATGGGGGAATTGCATCTCCCCCTGATTCCATCCCTAACAGCCCTGCACAAATATGGGTTCATTCCCCCCTGTCTTCACAAGGGGCCCCCTTGCCAATGTGGGGGAGCAGGGCAGATCTGTCTCAGACACCCTGTGTGTCAATCTCAGTGACTCTGTCCACTCTTCCCAGCAGAGCCAGCATGCAGGCACAATAACTGCCAGGCGCTCCACTGACTTATCACCTCTCTCTAGTGATCAGCACCTCTGTGGCGATCTGCGCCCCCATGTGGTTGAGGCTGTCCATGTTCCTTGGGAGGGGGCAGGGCTGAGTCCCTCTATGGACTATCCTTCACATCTCCTGGGTTCCCCACAAGAATCCAGCACATCTGACAGTCCTCGATGTGCAGCTTCCACCCTCCACATGCTAAAGCAGACTCTGGCGGATCCACCAACCGTGAGCCATCTATCTGACTCTCAGGTAGCGTCCTCTGCATCTTCAACCATACCCAAAGAAAAGGCTCTAGAAGTGCTGCAGGGCCATCCCGAGCTCCAAGCGCTGCTGTCTCTGCTACCTACCAAGAGCGACCTGATGGCACTCGCCAAGGATCTCAAAGAGGCCTGGGGCAAGGATCTACAGGTGGTTAAGACTGACATCTCAACAATTCAGTCCCGGGTTCAAAGCATTGAAGTGTTTCAGGTATCTGTATAACGCTCCCTTGCTGATATTCATTCCTCTCTCTCCAAGCATACAACCGATCATCAACTACTGGCAGATCAGATTGATGACTTGGAAAACAGGAACAAAAGGAACAATATCCATATAAGGGGCCTGCCGGAGTCTGTCAAAACACAGGACCTTGTACTGACTCTTACGAAGATATTTAACTCCCTGTTGAATAGAGCGGTGGACAGCCACATCGAGATCGATAGGGCTCATCGGGCACTGCAGCCCCCAAACCAAGATTCTGCGCGCTCACGGGATGTAATTTGTCGCATGCATTATTATTCCGTGAAAGAGGAAATTCTGAAGAAGGCTCGGCTCGCACGAGCCATCACGTTTGAGTCTGCTAGTTTGTCTATCTTTCCGGACCTTTCCAGGCGCACGTTACGGATGGAGCGCTCTTAAAAC